>KQ030565.1:35401-113422 GCA_000956045.1 Hirsutella minnesotensis 3608
AAAAAAAGAGTTTATTTAAAAAGATATAATAAAGTTATTTTAAAAGTAAGCTAGTTAATATAGAGACTATACTTTATGTTAGGTTAAAATATATCTCTATAACCTTTTTATATTTTATTAATAACTAAGCTTACTACTTTTTTAAAAGATATTATATTTAAAAAAGAAAATATCCTCTTTAAACAATAATCTAAATTTTATATTTAATAAAGATTAGCTAGTTTAGTATATATATTATCTTATTAAACGTACTTATATAGCAAATTATATACTTATTAAATATAATTAAGCTTTTAAGCTAGCATAAACTTAAAGAAGTTTATTAAATATAATTAGATAATTTATTATATGAAATAGCTAAATATAATAAATTAAGTAATTATATATAATAGATAGGAAGTATATAGGCATCAAGTATTTTAATAGCCTTTAATCCTTTTTTCTCTATATATTTCTATATATTAAGGTAGTAAGCTAAAGACATAGCTCGCGAGATATAGTTAGTATTTATTAAAGTTATTAAGAATATTTAGTTAATACTTAAAAGTAAGTAAATAGCTATATATTAATTTAATAAACCTACTTTTTAATAAGATTAAACAGAATAAAAGCTTTACAAAAAGCTAATAGTGTATTTAGAAGTAGCTATACCTCTAGGAGCTAGAAAGATATATTAAATATTATAACGGGGCTGAGCCCGTGAGGGTCTCGGCTCCACTCTTGACAAGCTCCACTCGCGTTTTTAAGCTTTGATCAAGAACTCACTTCGCTTCTAGATTTTTCTCTCTTCTCTCTTCCCTTCTTTTCTCCTTAGCTTTAAGATACTCGTCGCAGTCGCTCAGCTAGTTGTCAACACACTTAGTTGAGACCATTACAAATATTAAGCAGTTTCAGAGCAGACTTATTATATAGATATAAAATAGGGTAGCAATTCTAGCTAGTCGAAGCATCAAGCAGTGGAAATAGTACACGCAAAATAGAAGATAGTTATTAAAAACGCTTTATTTATACTTGTCTTGCTTATTTCTACTTATTGTAGTTATTAAAATCTGTCTCTAGCTAGCTATTTATTCATTCTTTTTTATTAGATAGAGTAACTCAAAGTCCTTCGTATATTCTTAAATTAAGATCTTATACGAATTTAAAGTAGAAATATATGAAATATATAGTGAAGGCTAGAGCTTAGGCTATTTGTATAGTTAAGTAGGTATTTTCTAGATAAATACCTGTCAGAATGCAGGTGAGACCTCCCTGTAAAAGGTGAGTTAAGAATCGTTAGACTATAAGGCCACAAGATCAGGAGCCCCAAAAAGGGACGAAGGTTTCAGCCGCAGCGGGGTCACAATCATCCTCCTACACAATCTTCCTTTTTTCCTAATAAATAAAAATTGAGCGTCTATATTTATTTTTTACATATTTAAGCAATCCAGTGACTGCCTCTCTAAAGCGTTGGAAGGTGGCAGAAACCCGAGTTTCTGACAATACCTCAGTTAAGCTCGAGTCTTCGAGGGATATAAACTTAAAAGGTGCGGCTGACTTGTCTTGTGTAACCTTGCGGGCCGGTCTGACATATGTGGATACTCAAGACTGTGTGACCCGACCAAGCGTTGGTCGCACTCCGTTATGTCATTGGCGGAGGCCGCAGGAAGGACGCATGACGGGCCGGAAGGTCACGTGATCGTGGGAAGCGATCACTTGGATCATTCGGTGATCAGGGAGGACAAAGGGAATCACTGATCATCTTTAACGATCAATGATCCGGCACGAAGGAGCCTACTTGATCATGGAGGAACAGTAATGATCAGGACCACGCCTAGACGGTATATAAGTACCCTAAAACCCTAAACCCTACAAAACTGTTTGAATAAAATGGGGAACCTTCTCCTTAGGACTAGATAGCTGGATAGCTTTCAACAGGATTATTATCTCCACCATACTAATCATCTGGTCACGACCTGCCGGTCTATTACCAACGTGGCATTATTTATTGAGTATTGCTATGCCTTTGCCTTGAGGAACGAAAGGGTCCTTCTTCCGCCCCCTCCTAAAGCTCGGACCACTTAGCGCCCCGTGCCCTTCTAGCCACTTCCGCGCCGCCCCCTCCTCCGGTCCTCCGGACATTTACTCTTGGCGGTGAAGCTGCGTTTCGTCCTAAAAGGAGACCGCTTTCCCTAGATATAGATATGTAGACTTGTTTAGATGGCTATGCAATCCTGAAACCCGTATCTAGATTACCACTCCGTATGGTCCCGTTCTGTGCTATCCCGCTTTACTATGCCGCGATAAGAGGCCGTTAAGGTCTTATCCGAAGAGCTGCGCCGCACCTTAAAGGACCTTGAATCCTAAGCAACCTCTTAGCGCCGGCCATAGCTTGTTAGAGTCCCCTATGACGAGATCCTTCGTGTCTTGTATGATATGGACCGCTAGCGCGCGGAAGACCGAACCCGCCGCCGTAAAGCCTAATACTAATATGCTGCGTACCCGCACCCGCTAGCTACTCTACTACCGAAACGACCTAGAGAAGAGTAAGCACTTCCTACTCTACCGCTTACGTAGCTAAGGCGCTCCCTAAAAAGGCCCCGGCCGATGCGAGAAACCGTTTACCTCTAGCGGGACTCTGTCGAGTCTACTCTATATTACTATGACGCCCTTTTCCGCGTTAAGGAGTAGGCGTTATTAATAAGATCCTGGTGCGGCGAAGTCCCGGTTGCCCTCTAAGTAGAGGCTGCGAAATCTTTCTATTAAGCCTTTACTAAGGAACGGACGTTACCAATTTCCTACTACGTATTCTGCTATAGGAAGACGCCGCCTTGCGAACTTACTACTATGTAGTGGAGGGGTCGTCTATTACCTTTACTACTGCGGGCGACTAGGGCTATCTAAGAGTGTGAAGCGTGCCTTCCGTCGCACGATAGCGCTAGAGTTAACGCGTGCCGCGAGTATCGCGTTAGCTTAGATAGTAGACGGCTGCCTAAGGTCTACTCGATTAATAATATAGCTATCGGCTATAAGTATCGGTACCCCGAAGAGCTTAATAGCCTCTCTCCCGTCGAGGAGAGGCTTATTGCCCTATATACGCCTTTTAGCTATATTACTAAGTTTACGGTCGATAATAAGACTCGTTTAGGAATTAGCTACCGCAAGCACGTAAAAGGGCATATCGTTGTATTTCCGAATAAGGTAGACAATCTTATTGCTACCGTTCTTCCCTATCCCTTGCTATAAGCTATTAAGAATATCTACGTCTCTTAGAGCGGTTCGGCTAAGCCTAGCTCCGTAGACGTTAGATACCTACTTTAGGTGCGTAAATCTCGGGTAGCGGCGGCCCTAGTATAGCTGCAAAGGAATAACCCGCTTTACGAGGATATCGCAATTAACTAAGTAGAGATAGATAGCTAGTAGTATGCCGACGGCTCTAGTATTCCGACCGTTATTATAGACCGTATGCGAAGGGAGGAACCGTCGACCGTCGAGAAGATATACACGGACTATATAGTCCCGGATACTAATCGAGGATTAGAGGAAAATAGCTTTAGAAGTATCGATAACCTCGTGAGCTCGATAGAGCCTACCTTCGCCGCTAAGTCTTGCGATGCGGACTATGCTTTGTCGACTAAATAGAGTCGGCCCTCGCCCGGTAAGCCGGCCCCCGACTCGACTATCCTTAGCTACGAAGTTAATACCGTCTATAAGACTTCTACGTCCGGTATATTTCCTCTCGACGAACCGGCTGCCTTCGCGGAGACCGATAAACTATCGTTTCTAGCGGATATCGTTAATACTAATCCGGATCGATATAATAGCTCTAGATTGTGCGTTATATAGGTATAAACTACGGGAGATCGGCCGTTTATCCGAGTAAAGCGCGGTAAGGATTTTACAAATAACTTATACGAAGATTTCTTCCCTCGAATATTTCTAAGCTTTTCCCTTAGGGAAAGGGCGGCCCGAGAGTAAAGTACGATTCGAGCTCTAACCTATAAAGCGACCCTACTAGCCGGCATCTAAATTACTCGCTTAGTTACTAGGCTAAATACGTATTGCAACGGTATAGCGGCCGGTTTGCTACCTATCCTATCTTCTATTTCTTAGTATTTAATATCCTTCTTCGCTCTTCTAACCGCCGTATTAGTATAGTCTATATCGCGAAAGATTCCTTTTATAGACTTAAGTAAGCCTATGCGAACTTAACGGAGGGCCGCCTAAAGAGGGCCGAGGCGGAGATGCGGGAGATAAGGACTACGTCGGACCCCGATATATCGCTCTTACTCCGCGAGCTATCGATTTTTAGCTATATATAGCCGCTCTCGAACGAATCCCGTTTACTTATACGGAGGAAGATATAAGCCCTAGATATCTAGGCTAGTATGCCTATAATTTAGATTACTATTAGTCCTAACGATATTAATAATCCAGTAAAGATAAAGCTCGCTATTTACTAGCTTTACGACCGCGAGTCCGCGGAGGAGCTTTTAGCCGATCTTCGTAAGAAGTACGATAGGATCGCCCTTAGTACTATAGATCCGGTTAGTTTAGCTATTTTCTTCTACCGAGAAATATCCTTATTCTTTAATAAGTACGTAAACCTAGGCCGAGAATCCGTCTTTAGGAAGATTAGCTACTACTACGCGACGGTAAAAACGAATAAACGAGGTAGCCTCTACTTATATAGACTCCTCTAGCTATATAGTAATATATAGTTACTAACCCTAATAGACGATATAGCTAAACCTAAGGAAGAAGTATACTACGCCTAAGTAATCCGGTATGTAAACTTAGTCTTTTATAAGTATTTAGACGAAGATACTAGGAAAGCCGTGCGATAGTAGAGGAAGCCTATCTATCCCGTAGAGGAGGTTATAATAAGTACCTCGGCTCTTACCGCGGCCTTCGATAACGAATCTAACTTTATCGCGTCCTATTGCTAAGTATACTCTTATACCTATACCTACCTTAAGTATTCTCTAAAAGGGGCTATCGAATAGGGGGGAGATTAATAAAATCGGATAGCGTACCGCTTTAAAGTACTATAGAAGATCGTCGACGAGATAGGATTTACGGAGGACGGCCTACTTTAGATCTAGCGTAATTATCCGCTCGTTAATCGGTATAATAGGTTATTAGCGGTCGGCCTTCGCTATAATTACGATATCTCGATAATCTTAACTAAAACTAAGGGCCTAGCTATAGTATATTATATTACTAACTACGCGACTAAACTAGATACGCCGATATAGAAACGTATCGCTCTCGCTACCGAGGTCGCCCGCTATATTCGCGAGGCCGGTAAGTCGAGGTATTGTATACTAGATCCCGCCTTACGCGACGATAGATAGTATAAATATATACTATATCTAGTAGTATAGGGTAGGAAATTACCTATCTAAAGCATATCCTTGCTTATTAATCGGATAAGAATTAGGCAAGCTACAAAGCTAAGAAAATCGTAGAACCTAAAAGAAGAGTATTATAAATCCAAGTTTGCTACCTAGAATCTTCTAGCAACTCGCTACCTTCTATTACAAATAACTTTATAACTAAGCTACCGATCTAGGCAGCAAGACTATAACGTTATAGGCTATTTTTAGCGCTATAATATAGGCCTACTTATAGGTTAATTTGTTACCCCCTTCCTATCGGTTTGTCTATAAAAGGCGGCCGCTTCTCCCAAGATTCCACAAATAAAACTAAGCAATTTAATTATACTTTTCTCCCCCAATACTTATCTAGCTACTATATACCCTATATTATAATAATCCTCGGATTTCCCTCTATCTTATAATCCACCTACCCTACACTATACCTTCCGCTGTGACCTATTCTAACAGATAGTAGGTAGTCTTAAACGAAAGCCGCTAGTTCCTAATAAGAGCGGCAAATCGTATCTTCTCTAAGCGATAACTCTCGGCTATAGAGGTCTATTACTACCTCCTTAGATATTATACCGACTTTACTAATATGCCGTATTAGTCCTTCCTAAACCTTATAGCTCTCTACTAGATAATCTTTCGGCTATAGGCATATCTCCGCTATTAGGCCGGCGAGCTAACGGACGCTAAATACCCCCCGGAGACTATCCCGCTAAGGTAGGGAGGTCGGGCCCTTTTATACTTAAATATATACGCGTACCGGGGCTATATTCTACGAGACTTATGCCTATACGACTATATATTAATAATTTATCTAGTGCGTTAGAAAGGTCTTAGTAAAGATAAGTCTTATATTTTTCTCGATAAGCCGGATTCCGACTATAACGGCTAGATATAGAAGCTTCGACGACCCGACTAGTACGCCGTCCCGATTTTCTAAGGATATATTAGCGACGACTATAAGGATAATTACCTAGTATATATTAAGCGGTATACTCTAAACCCCCGGCGCCGCTTTAGGTCTATCTAATATTCTATCTAGGAATTCTATCCTATACCTCGCGTTATTCGTCCCTTAGGAAGACTTCCTTCCTAAGAGATAAGGCGATATCGCCGATATATAGATAAGGTATCGAGCGGGGCTTTATCCCCGCCTCCGTTTCTACGTCTCTAATATTTCTCTTTTAAGAAAGTTAGCCGAGGACGCGCGTAAAGACGCGAAGCTCTAGGCAAGCTAGTCGGAGGGTAACGATACGATTAATATCGAGTACCTACTTAACGATAGCTACTATAAAGAGGAGCCTACGGCGATAGCTTATTACTAAGCCTATATAGCTTTACTCTAGGTTTTATAAAATTCCGTATAGGATACTAACGCTACTAAGGGGTCCCCCGCCCTTAGAGGTTTAATACGCGACCTATATAAGGAGAACCCCGCTAAAAAGGGATAACCTTTAGTATAGCGTTAGGAGACTATATACCGGGATATACCCCGCAACTAAGGTAATGCCTACGCCCTATACGAACCCTATATATTATCTCGAGATAATATTAAAGTAGTAGCTAAGGCCTAAGACCTACTTTATCTTCGGATACTAGACGATATCGAGAGTAGTTCTTAAGGTACTATACTTTCCTCGAATAGCGCCGATATCGATAATAGGCTAGCTCGCTACGACAATACGAAGATAGCTATTACGCGCCTATATAGTAACCTTAATAAATAAGGCCCTCGAATACTCGTAGATATTAGTCCCGCGACTAGCTTTATAGAAATAGGCTATACCGCTATAGCTACCTTTATACTAAACTATCTATAGACTATAGCGCTTTAACTTATTTATACCTTTCTAGATAAGTATACTACTAACCCGGGCTCGGCTAGTTAATATCTTTAGTATACTAGCGGGCTAGGTAGTACGGGAAAGTCGAGGATTATCGATACTTTAAAGAATATCTTCGCGGCGAGAAACTAGCTATATCGTCTATAGATAACCGGTATATCGGGCAGTTCGGCGGCCTAGATTAGTAGCACGACGGTCTACTCGGCCTATAGGTTAGATTCCTATCGCGATTTAAATAAGCCGCCTCCCCCTTTCTCGGAGGCGAAGAAATAGATCTAGATATAAAGGCTCGTACTCGTTATTAACGAGGTTAGTATACTAGGAGGCGCTACCCTATATAACGTTAGTCGTTACCTATAAGCCCTCCGTAACTATTAGGACGAGCCGTTTAGCGGGATACCTATAGTTCTACTAATAGGAGACTTCTATTAGTTCGCCCCCGTGCGGGAGACGAGCCTCCTCGTCGCTAGGTCGCCGGACCGGTCGTCCTAGGTCCCCCTGCGATAAGCGACCGTCTCCTACTATAGCGGCTATAGACTATAGTATATATTTAAAACCGTCGTGCTACTCGAAGACTAAGTCCGCGCATGTAACGATCCCTAACTCCGCGCGCTTTTAGATTAAATTCGTAACGGCGCGTAGATATAGTAAGATCTAAGCTTACTTAATACTAATATTATAGGACGCTCCTAGATTACCTTCTATAATAGTTTGCGTATTATAACGCTACTAAACTATACCCGGTAGGCCCTTAATATAAAAGCTATCGTAGGCTAGGTACGCTTTAATAAGTAGTATATTTATATCTTTATCTCGACTTATACCTAGCGCAATAGCACTCTTTCTCTAGATATTATAGCATAAACTATAGGCTAGGATAACGACTCTGCCTATAAAGTCCCTAGCGTCTTCTTCTACGCCTAGGGTATACTTATAGTTATAAATAAGAATATCTATACTAGCTTAAAAGTTATAAATAAGGCCGAGTTTACTACCGTAAACGTAATACTCGATCTTAATTACCTAGGATACTACTTAGCGGATAACGTAACTATCTACTTCGGGCCGCCGCTTAGTATTCTTCTATAGTCTAAGGAGACGAAAACGTTAGCGATACCGTCCCTCCCGGTAGGGATAGTACTTGTTAGACAATTTACCTTATAGTCAAAGGAGCTTCCAATAGCCCACAAGGCTTACAACAGCCTATTAGGCTAAGAGACTAAGAGGCCCACAGCAGCTACTATAAGGTCTGACTATAACCCACATAGTCTCACACAAGGTCTCAAGACTAGCTGCTACATCCACATTACATAGATCTATAACATAGGTCTTACACACATAGATTGCAACACATAGGTTAGACCTATCTAAATAGATAGTAAAACCTATAGCCTTTCCTAGTTATTTTATAGTCTTTAATCGAGATCCTTATTAGGATAGGAATTTAATAGGGAAATAATACTAGCTACTAGGAAATAATAAATAGGTAGCTAGAAGACGGAGGAAAGGTTAGAAGAAGAACAAGGAAGAAGATCGATATACGCATACGACTAAGATAGAAAAATACAATAAAGGGCGTCTTTATAAGCCTGTTTTTTGCGTGCACTCTTTTCCCTGCCCGATGCTTCTAGTATCGCAAATTGCTACTATTTTATTCTAATTTTAATTCTATGCAACAAGCCTGCTCTCAAACTGCTTGACAGTACTTATCCGGCCTATATTATATATACTTAATTCGACTAATTCTTACTTTAAATTCTTATCGGTAAGATATATATAACGTAGATTACCCGTTATACCGGCGTTTATCCTTACTAACTATAAATCCTAGGGTAAAACGTTTATAGAAGTACTCTTAGAGCTACGTAGTAATTACGTAACTAACGGCGAACCCTCTAAATACGATTTTATAAGCCTCTATATTTAACTATCTAGGTATACTACGCTTTATAGTATTAAGCTCCTTAGTCCCGTAAGATATTAGGATTTTATTAATAATACGCTAAATCGAGCTATACTTAATAGAATACGTAGACTTATAAACTTAGTAGCGTAAACGAGACGGGTATATAAGGGTAGCGATTCGGAAAAGTAGTAATAAAGCGGTTAGTCCGATTATTTATATAGCGTTTTCTTATATAGAAGAGTTATACCTAATAAGGTAATCGGACCGTACGCTAATCGTCTAGATCTCGCTCCCCTCCCTTCTTAGTACGTAAGCGCTTCTACTCCTTATAGTACTCCGCCTACTATTTCTTAAACGCCTAGCGGCTATAAAGCTATCTCGGCGGCCCTTCTCCTTCCCCGAATAGGTCTAGGATATAGTCGTAGAATATCTATACCCCTTTAAGATACTATAAAGGGAATAGCTTTCTATCCTTACGCGCGATTATAACGGTCCTAACGTACGACTACTACTCTAGCGGCGTATACCTAGAATTAGCGTCTATATTAAGGTACGTAGCTATCTAGTTATCGAGGTTTGCCCGATTAACGGACTTAGTCCCGACCCGGTATAGAACTAACGGGACCTCGATTAGCGTAGGGATAGGAGGTACTTACTATAAGAATATCGGATAATCTCTAGGTACTATATAAGTAGACTAAGGCAGGGACCTACGCTTCTTAACCTCGTAGCGGATAATAATAGCTTTAACGTGCCTAGAATCGCCATGCGTCTTAGTTAAACCGGGTATATTTAGCGGTAATAACGTATTTATAGGGATCGATTCTGCCGCCGATAGTCGCTAGGACGCCTCTAGCTCCGAATCGGTATCTATGTTGTCCTATTTCGAGTAATCGATAGGAGCTATAGGATTTAATAGATTGCGCTACTAATTTACTACATTGGACTTCGCTTTTTCGATTTCTTATTAAGGTGATCCATGGATAGGTGCAAAGGGAAAGGAACAAACGCTAACGCAACGAGAAAAGGCCTTGGATCCGGATTTTGGATCCGGATTTCCAACGCTTCCCTGCATTGGTGCCTGCCGCCCTGCAGCCCCGCCCACCGTTCCTCAAGGCATTGGCGGGCCCCGGAGGGGACCGGTCTCCTGTTCGCATAACCACAAATCTCTATTCGCACAACCTCCCCACTTTCTAGCCACCTTCGCCACACCCTCGCCGCAGGCGCAAGTACCTACCCGTACCTACCCTTTAATTTAATTGCAACGGCAACGCGCACGTAGGAAGAGCGCCGCAAAGGGCGATACAAAGAGAGTTGTAAAGAGGGCCGCGAAGAGGGCTGCAAAGAGCGTCGCAAAGGGCGATACAAAGAGCGCTATAAAGAGCGCTGCAAAGAGCGCTACAAAGGGTGGCCGCGCCGCGCGCGCTCTTTGCCGTAGCTAGGTATCCGCCGCGCAACTTATAGCGCCTTATTGCAGCGCTCTTTGCGACGCTATTTGTAGCCCTCTTCGCGGCCCTCTTTGCAGCCCTCCTCGCGGCCTCGCGGCCCTCTTTATAACTCTCTTTGCATCGCCTTTTGCGGCGCTCTTCCTACGTTGCAATTAAATTAAAGTTAGGTCTCGCGATTGACGAGATATGACCTCTAGGAACTTAGGGCGGAAGCGGCTGTGGCTAGAATACGGGGCAGATAGAGGCTTAAAGTGGGGAAGTTATGCGAATAGAGATTTGTGTCATACTGTTATGTGAGTGCATGGGTCTGAGGTAGGTAGAGAGACTTAGTGGTTGTATTGCGCTGACGCTGGCAAAACGGTGGGTGAAACCGTTGCCTTTTATCTATGTATCTAGCCTGCTCTATACCTATTGCGGTACTGCTGAACGCAGCCAAATGACTGTAGCAATTGTAATCAGTACTCCGGATCCGGCTGGCCGCTTCCGTCAGCGTTTTGCTAATGTCAGCCGAGGTCACGAAGTCGCGAGACTTCGGGCTAATTAGTCCGTTGGATCCTTCCTGTGACAATTTATAGTTGTGCGAATAGCAATACTCTATTCATTTGCTTAGGCTACGCCCTATTCGATCTGCTAACATAAACCCTCGTCTGGTTTATCCCTTGGGAATAACCCCAGCCGTCACACCCCTGAGACTATATAACCTTGTGAGAATGTGTAAGCTTTATGACTGTATAGGATATAGCTATGCCTTGTTATATCCCTATAAGCTCGAAGGTCTAATAGTATTAATAGCGCGCTATTATATTATTAATAAAAGCTATAAAATAAATATAGAATAGGCTAGTAATTATATAATATAATAAAGAAATTATTATAATCTTTTAATAATCTAAGTAATTTAGCTTAATAAAAAAAATTTAATTTAAGGATTTATAAAAGGATTATATAAGGAAACCTATAATCTAAATAATATATAAGTACCCTTAATTTTACTTTTTAAAATTAAATAGGTAGATAGCTTTTAATTATAATTATTATCTTAACTATATTAATTATCTAGTTATAACCTTCTAGTTTATTACTAATATAATAGTAGTTATTACTTTTATCTTTTAGAAATAACTGTAGCTATTTTATAACTATTAAATAGAACTTAATAAATATTACTATCCCTAGCTAAAACTTAATATATTATAGGTCTTTAAAGAATCTTAAATAGTAAAAAATTTAATTCTTATTTTAATAAATGATTTTTTTCAAGGTTAGGCTTTTATACTTTTTATTTTATTTTCCTTATTTAATAAAAATTAAATATAAGGCTAATAAAATAACTTATAAGTTATAAATAACTATTATTAGAATTTTAAGATACTAAATTAAGAAGTAAATTTAAGTAAGATATTATTTAAGCTTAATAAACAAATTTTAATTTAGTAGTTATACTTGCTTACGCTAATAGGAATAGTTAAGTACCTTAGGTAGCGGTTTATAATAGGCATACTCCGCGAGCTACCTATGCACTGTATGTTAGAAGGCCAGGTCCCTACATAGCTATTACTAAATGCTTTACTTGCGGAGTATGTTCCCTTTTAGACTATAGCGTAATACTGTATGGTTGATCCCGTCTTGGGCTCCACCCCCCCCCCCCCCCCCCCCCTATGCTCGGGGTATCGACCAACAATAGCCTGATGTCGACTTTTAGCCCCCAAAGCAAAGATGCGGTTGAGGGATCGCGCTATCCGTCCCACGCCCCGGCATCAGTACTATAACTTATTGGGTTACTTCCATAGCTAAACTACCCGACAGTATGTGCCGTCCGTCTAATAGCCCCCATCGTCCATTTGCACCCCCGTTGCAGCACGTACTATAGGTAAAGTAAGTAAACAGGTATGGAAGGTAAGGTGACCTACTACTGTAAAGGCAACCTGCTAGGGTACAATACTCGGCCCCTAACCCGAAAGTACTTTATCTACCTTATACCGGCTCGATTAACCTATACTATATCCCATAAGTAGGGTATAGCTACTTACGCGTTAACTTAATATAATTAGTCCCCTTTTTTTACTATCTCGTCGTTACCTAGCCTTTAATATATAGCTAGAATTAAAATATATAGCTAGCCGTTACCCGTAAATTTCGTCTATAGTATATATATTCTTTTCCAAAAAAAAAAACTAATATTACGGTTTATTATTTTTCCCCTTATATCTTAAACTATAACTCTACGAAGCTAAGCCTTATCTTTCTTTTTAATACTTATCTTATATTAAAACTTAGCTAAGTGGATAAATCTCTATTCTATATTAAGAATTAAACTATTTACTATATAAAAACTATATACTCCTATCTCTAGATCTAAAAGTATATTATAGCTTTAGCCTATTTAGCTATACTAGTTAGTCTACTTATAGTAGCGCTTATAATATATACTACTTTATAGCTTATATAGTATATCTAGAGCTTTAAAGTATAGCCTCGGCTATATCCTAAGTTACTAAAGAGGTTTCTATACTAAATTCCCGGTATATAGAATCGAGAAAGGGCACTAGAAACTTTACGCGGGGCTTCGACGTAAGAACTATAATACTAACCGCAAACCCGCCTATTAGTTATTAGTTACATTAGGGGGATGGTTTCGATGTCTTAAGCAAGCCCTATACTCGATGCGGCCGTTCTGGTTAGTTTTGCCTTAATTCATAACCACAATAAAGGCGTAGGTTGGGTTGTTGTAAACCTTAACGCCCTCGTTTGGATACTTAAGATAGAAGTAGTCGGCTAATTTAATAGGCCTCCGGTTGCTTAATCGTAATAATATATAGTTACTGAAGAGAAAATCCACGGAAGTGCGCAGTCTATACGCCTTCTCCTTCAATCCTTAAGCATAACGGGTATATTCTAGTATTTTAGCAGGCGAGAAGGCATCCTTAATAGTGCCTACTCTACGGTCTACCTACTCTTTACGTCCTTTCTCGTAAGTCTATCGTAGAAGATAGCGATAAATAGCCTTATTTGCAAAGCTACGTAGATATAGCGATAGATTTAATATCTAGCTATTTATTCTCCTCGTTTATTACTCTGCTTAGAGTCTCGTAATAGCGTTGCTATAGGTCCTTACGATATTAAATTTAAGCGTAAGTGCGGATTTAAATAGCTCCTCTTTATTATCTAATATTAGCTCGGTCTTATCTACGGCCGTTTTAACGGCAATAGTAATATAGCTATTATCTAGACCTAAAGAGCTAGTAGGGTCGTTAAGAGAGGCCGTCTCGGCCTTCTTTGCCTTGCGTTTAGCCGCGCCTTCGGCCTAGCGTCTTCTCTTATTTTTCGCTTAAGATCTGGTCTTAGGTACCCTACTAATAACTTTCTCGTCGAGAAACTATACTAATTTGCCCTTATCTACGAGGTTAGTTAGTAGAACGCCTCCCTAGTTATACGGCTTAGGCTAGTCCGGAGGGATAGACGGGAATGCCTTCTCTATATACTATTCCTAGATATAAGTTAGCAATAGGGTTCGTCTTATAATTAAATTAAGTTATAATAAATAAGTAGTTATATATATAGTAGTATGTATACGAGTTGCCTCTATACCTTCTACTCTTTCTAAGGTCGCGTATACGTCCGACGCGTATTCTACGGCTACGTCTTATCCTTATTAATTAAATAATAGCTAGTCGCGTGCTTAACTACCTTAAGAAGCTTAAAATCGTTAGGGTATAGTATTTAAAATACGCTACTTAATAAAATAGGGTGATATTATTGCTTAGCGTTGTTAACGGGGGTTAGTATTGGTGATGGTTGCACGCAGAACGCTCTAAAAAAAAGGTCGCAACCTAAAGGGGCACTACCCGGGTCGGGCCTTCAAAAACGCGACGAAAAGTCGATTCACTACGGTCATCCCTGTCATCTAAAGCCCAAAACGAAGGTCCAAGACCTTCTGTTTGCATATTCTTTTTGGTGCAGCCGTGTGGGGCCGGATGACAGGACCCCCCTGCAGATGACAGTCATGCCCCGTTTTGGCCTGCGATACTAATGTTTATGTTAGCCTGAAGGGCTACTCACGCTAAAGCGAATCCCTTAAAGTGGGGGCAGGCACGAGTAATTGACTATCCTGTAGACTATCAAGTATAGTTTGCTCGCTTCTTTAAGTCTGTATTAGTACGCTAAATGTGCGCTCGATACAGCCTAGCAAAGGCGGAGTCTTGGCTAAGCAGTCTCTCAGGCGTACTATACTCTACGAGCTCTCCGTTCTCCAAAACCGCTACTTTATCGAAGCGGCGTGTATGTATGTGAATCGATGGAGTACCGCTATATTTGTGCAATCTCTAAATTCGAACTCCAAGATCTCCTGCATAATCAGTTCTGTCTTTTCGTCAACACTATCATCCTAAATGTCAGCGTGTCTCGGATGGCGCGGGATATAAACCAGACTCTTCGTACCTGCTAGCAGCCTCGTCGAGTATCAAGACTTTGCTGGGCACCAACATAGCTCTTGCGAGGCAGAGCAGTTGCTTCTCTCCTTGCGACCACTCTGATGGTGTCATAGTTTCTTCGAGGCCGCCGATGGACTCAATCTTGGATAACAATCCAACTTTCTCGAGCACCGTAGCGATAACCTCCTCGTCCGAAAGATCATGTGGATCGACGTTGAACCGTACCGTGCCGGGGATAAAAAAAGGTTCCTGCGGTACTGTGCTTATACAAGATCGCACTCTGCGCCCCTCAAGCGTAGAGGTATCAACCCCATCAATAGCAACATAGCCCTCATCAAGTCCAATCATAAGAAGCGCGGCCATGACGAGGGATGACTTGCCACTTCCAGATGTCCCGCAGATAGCAACTTTCTCGCCTGCCTCTACCTTCAGGCTCAAGTTCTTGAGAACGGGCGTTGACGGGCTGCAAGTACAATTAGCAGCTTCATTTCGTCGTAAATGTTGGAGCGGATAAGTTACCTGTAGCTTGCAGTCAGGTTGAAGAACTCGACTTCTCCACGGCTTGGCCAGTCTGAGGGGGGTGCAGCTCCGTCCGGCTCCGAGGGCGTGTCTTTCAGAAAATGCTGTACCCTAGCTACTGCCCCTATCGAAGTTTCCAGTTTCGTCCACGCTTGTACGCTCTGTGTCAGTAGGGAGTTAAACTGTAATACGAGTACTAGAGAGGTGCCCAGCCCTCCCGCGCTAATAGCTCCGTTCAAGAACATTGCCAATGCAACGATAATAACGGCCAGAGCTCCAACGACGAGATCAAGCACGAGCGCCAGCCACTGTTGAACGCACAAGAGCATATAATACGGCTTTTGTGACTGGTTGAGGATCTCACTTTCCTCGTGGCAAAAAGCGCCCCCAGCGAAAAGCGCGAATGCTGGTAACACCCTGAAGAGTCTCGATAAAGAGCTTGTATATGGGGGCCTTGGCTTCAATGTCTATCAGACGAAGTTGTCGCGAAGTACGCAAGTAGTACCTCTGGATCAAGACCAAAGCCCCGAGTAAGACCGGAATAGTACTCGCAAGGTACTTGCCCAGGATGCAAATGATGATGAGCTGCGCGGCGCACGAAGCGGCCCCTAGAGACGTCAACACGCACACCCTTCTATTGCACTGCCGTTTCTCGCATACCTGTAGTGAATTGGATGGCCTGAGATGGCAGAGTCATGTCGATCAGGTCCATGTCTTGGCTGAACCGGTTTGTGATGACGCCTACGTCGGCCGTCTGAAAGAAGCTGAATGGCGCTCTGAGACGCTGGTCAGTTAGATGAAGAGTGATTTGAACATTGCCCGGCTTGCCTGAGTGTTGCTTTGAGGAGGTCGGAGTGCAGTTTGAAAGCCGTATTGTTGATTATTCGGATGAAGAACACCCTTGCTGCCGTTAGGAGACTGGCTCTACGCGACATGGAGGAACAGGCGAAGAGGACAACCTACCAACATTCGCCCGCTGTTGCAGCTGTCGATATAACAAACAACGCTCCATAGACTCCGAGAAATAGCCCGAAGCCTTGCCCAGATCTGCTTTCATTATCCTCTGTCCATTTCTGGATCCAAAGTGCTGAATGGTATCATTAATGAGTAGTTGTAAAAAGTCTGGGCGCCGGGAGTTCATACGAGTACAATAGGTGGCAAGGGCTCCAATAATGGTAAAAAGACACCAGAAAATGAGTGGGAAATTGCCTGCGCTTTGGCAATAGTATCCGTAGACCGACCAGCTTCCACTTCGTCTGTTAAGGCTCTTGTCTGCTGGACTGATTCCAGGAGATGGCTCCAGGGCGACACTCATCTCTTGTTTCTGCTCAGAGCAAGCGAGCGCGTCCATCTCTGTTTCAATGTCTGTTGAAGACGACTCGTTCGAGACTGCGATTTGCTGAAAGAGCGATGCATTTCGCAATTGGACGTCTTCTCGTGAACCAGAGTCGACAACACGACTCTTATTCAGTACAATGATTGAGTCCATTTGTGACAGAATCTGGCCTTAAGATACGTTAGTAGGCTTTCAAAGACGGAAAGCCATCTACATACGGTTTTGTGTTGCTAGGATAACGGAAATTCCTGTTTTCCTAAAGTGGCCGTCCCGACCAAAGAGCTGAGTGGAAATAGAGCGGGCTGTTTTCGCATCAAAACCACTAGTCACGTCGTCCATGATGATTACTGGAAGCTTGGAGTATACAGCTCGAGCAAGGGCCTGAATGTGAGCCGTGCTGTCAGCTTTCAGCTTGGCATTTGGGAATCGGAGAAGCACCAACAACTCGCTGACGTTGCCCGCCACTCAGGGAAGCACCATTGCTACCGGCCTTCTTGCGGTCCCCATCTGGAAAGCTATTGAAATCGTCCTGAAGGCAGCAGAGGCGGACAGAAGAGTCGTACCACTTTTCGTCAAAAGCCGAATATCCTATGATGTTATGCCGTATCGTGTCGTCCATGATCCACGGGGTTTGAGGACAAAATGCAACTCCAGACAATGCGTCGCTCATGGTACCGCAAGTCAAAGTCGTCTCACCCAGTAGCGTAGCTAGCAGAGTAGACTTTCCAGATGCAACGGGGCCAACAATGGCAGTAAACCCAGAGTGTACGGCCAAGGTAAGCCCATGCAGAACTGTCTTGGACGCTTCCTCTGTCCAGGAGACATCCGCCCCCGTCAAAGCGACCAGCTCCTGGTGGACAGTTGGCATTCGTGACGCGCAATCTATCTCTGTCGAACGCGTCAATCCCCTAGACGGTAGTGGAGAGCAGAATGCCGGCCCAGAACGCTGCTTTAGACAATACGCCTCTATACGGGTAAAACATGCGACTGCCTGCATGCATGTGGGCAAAGCCTCGCAGAATAGAATAATTGGATACGTCGTAAGGTTGATTATGGAAAGCGATGCAAAAGCCTGGGCGGAAAATAGTGTTTCATTATTGCTGTATTTTGCAATCACCGCGTACGTGAGGAACGTCGCGAAAGGAGCCAGTACGGTCGGTGTATTTCCTGCAACACGACGTGTTAGCATTTGCGTTGGTGTCCCAGATTGCTACATGGCTGCGTACCGACAAGTATCTGCCACGTGAGAAGCGAGCGAAAGGTTTCCGACGTCTGCAGCTCAACAGAACGCAACCGGGAAATGATATTGCTCAAGACTTCGGTCAGCCCAAGCATCTTGACAGCCTTGATGTCGCTGAGCATGCTAGCCGTGGCCGAGACGCGGGTCTGAACACAGTCTACCCATGCTTTCTGGGCTGATCCGAAACTGCGGGCAATTCGAGAGGCCGCCGCGACGGATGCTATTGGAGGCGGTCAGCCTTTTCTATCTCCTAGATGTGAGACGAGGTCAAAGAGCCGGTCTCGTCATGGCCTCACCTAAACAGACAAGCAGTGGCACAATGGACGCTGCAGAAATGTGACGAGCCAAGAGCCATATCGCAACGGCAACTTCGGGAATGGAGGCCCAAATCTCATGGACCCACCGCAAAGACACGGCTATTCTTTCCACATCCGTCCCCATGAGCGTCAGGGCTGCCGAGTCTTTAACTTGAACCGCCTTGAGCGTGACTGTATGCGTGTATATGCTAGAGATGAGCCCAGCACGGATCGCCGTCGTCATGCGGTAGGTTTGTCTCCAGTATAGTGCGCGTGATACCTGCAGGCCTATTAATATGGGCCTGAACACAATGTCAGGAGAGTACGCACAGCTATCCCAAGATATGTGAGCAAGAAAGCTCCAACTAGAGCCTTTCCGAGCCGAGAGTTGTCTTCACTACGCGTGGCATTGAAGTGGGCGACAGAAGATTCAATGAGAAAGGGCTGACAAAACGTAAAGGCTGAGAGGGCGAGTCGCGGCGGCACTGCAGCACAGAGGAGCTGCCAGTTTGCAAGAAGGGTTGCGCGGAGCAGGCGGTGTTTTCCGTGGACTTTTTGCCATGCTTTGGTGAGTCTAATCCTCGTAGACTCTTCCGCAAGGTCTCGGCTGACTTTGGGAATGTCCTGCAGCTGGAGATGTTTTGCATAGCCTACGTGGAGGAATGGAAGAAGCCATACAAAGAAGCTCCGGTTCCAGAAACTTGCCACGTGCTCAACGGCTGCGAACCTGTAGTGCAGTGGTGAGAAGCGAGTCTTTTGTGCGGACTCGAGAAATACGACCAATGCCGCAACTATGGTCGAGGCAACGCACGTGGCCCTCAGGTTACTGCCAACATGAATCAACCACAAGGTTCGGAGCCTTGGCAGAGAAAGAAGAGTTGTGGCTGTGAAGTAAACCACGAGCAGGTCAGAGGGACGAGGAGAGCGTTGGTCCTCGACAAAGGATAAAAGACAGCCAAACAACACAGAGGTTGCGCCGAGGACGTCGGAAGCGAGGCCGATTTGAGAATACATGTCAGGGAAGCGGGTTCGAAGCGTGGCAGATACGACGTAAAGACAGAAGAGTACCGAGAGCATGCCCTGTGAAAATGAGGTATCAGTTGGCCGCCCACCGAAGGAGACCAAGCCGCGAGACGTACGAGCTTGCACACGGTCAGGTGGGGTGAGGTGATCAGGACAGGTCGTCGGTAGAGCTGCCAAAGCCTCCATGGCAAGATGATTAGGAATACGGCAGCAGGAAGCGCAGTGAAGAAGCCATCTTCAAACAGCAAGGTGAAGTCGAATGCGCGACAGGCGACATGGACTCGAGGGCCGAGCTCGCTGTCGGCGCGAGAGGGACAGGCTGTTTCCATGGAAGAGATTGAGCAACGGACCGACTGGGTATGACTCCAGATTTTGGTCAGTAAAGGAACGGTGAGGAAACAGAAGGTAACTTAAGAGGTGCCAGCCGATGGGAAGGGGCTGTATGTGTACGTTGCTCCTGCACTACATGGAAGCTGCCCATGTTGGCCTAGTGCATGTTATCACAACCAAAAAACGAAATCACCGACCCCCCCGGTTCAATCGTCTCTCGGTGACTGCGACGAAACTGAGCATAGATTCATCATGACCTCCAACACTCGACTCGACGAAACACTCCCGCTGCTTCGGCCGCCATCTGTGCTCGCAGTCAGCACGCCAGATGACAGCTCGTTTCGCGCCTGGAGAGCCATCTTCTGCACAGCCCTGACCTTCTTGCTCCTCTGCATCAGCAGTCACATCAGCCTGGCGCCATTGACGGCCATTCTCCAAGACATCGTCTGTCGCGAATATTACGCCGACAGCGTTGGCCTGGACAGCCCCGATCGGTGCAATATCGACCCTGTGCAAAGCCGTGTCGCCGCCATCAACGGCTGGCGGGAGGTGTCTGAGAGTCTTCCTGGTTGGTCACCCTTTGCTTGTCTGTCGACTACCTTTTGCGACTGACTTGGACCAGCCATGCTGCTCGCCGTTCCCTATGGCACTCTATCAGATCGCATTGGCCGCAAGACTGTCCTCTTACTTGCAATTGCCGGATGCTTCCTGAGCGATGTCTGGACCAGACTTGTTTGTGAGAGAGCTCGGCAACATACCTGCTGGCTTTCTGCCTGCTAACAGAGTCCCAGTCTGGTTTCCCTCCTTCTTCCCAGTCCAGGCTGTGTGGTTCTCCGGCGTCTGGCAAATCATTGGTGCGGGCGCGGCTACCCTCTCGTCCGTCACCTTTGTTATTGTCGCCGATTTGTGTCCTCCGGACCAAAGGTATGCTCAAACCTCCAGGCACCCGAGGCCCCGTAGGCTCAATTCACTAGAACAACTGCTTTTTCTCACATTCAATCCGCGACCTTGATTTCCCAGTTTCTCTTCACCCCAGTCGGAGCTTTCATGATGACTCAAAGTCCCTGGATACCCGTCTTCATCTCTTCCGCCTTCATGATCATGGCTTTGGGCGTTGCTGTCCTCTTCGTGCCTGAGACGCTCAATCTACAAGACGACACGCCTGGCAGCCAACGGATTGCCTCATTGCCCAAAATAAGCGCACGTCATTACGTACCGAATCCGTGGCACAGCCTGAAGGCTTTGGCCCGGTGGCTCAAACAGAACGCAGCGGTCGTCGTCGTCATGTCTAGCTTCTTCACCTTCCATTTGGGGGAGCAGTCGATCGGTCCTCTTCTCCTCCAGTATGCATCGAGGAGACTGGGATGGACCCTTGGTGAGGTGAAGTCACTGCAATTTCCTGATCATTGAACCCCAGCTTACGTTCTCTCGCAGGCTTCGCACCTATTGTCCTTGCGCGCCGGCGTCAACCTTCTTGTGCTCATCTTTCTGATCCCTGCGTTATCTAATGTCTTGCTACGGCGATTCAAAATGCGGGAAATCGTCAAGGACACACTGCTGGCGCAATCTAGTAGTGTCTTACTGGCCCTTGGTTCCGGCACCATCTTCCTGGCCAAGTCTTGGCAGCCCCTACTCGCGGGACAGATCCTCTTCTCCCTCGGGTATGCCTTTGCTGTTCCAGTGCGAAGCGTGGTGACTCGCATGGTCGAGACAAGTCAGCTGGGCACCGCTTACACAGCAATGGAGGTTCTCACCTATGCCGGAGTCCTCATCGGGGGCCCACTGCTGGCAAGATGCTTCAAGCTGGGGCTCAGTATGGGGGAGACGTGGCTGGGCTTGCCGTTCCTTGTTGCCTGTGCCTGCTTTTCCCTCTCGCTGGCTGCAGTGTCGCTGGCAGCGGTACAAAAACACGACGGCAACTCGTCGTGCGAGGCAGAAGCTGGCGACGATGTGTCGCGAGGTTGACCAGGCACTTGTTTGTGGTTTTTTCATTTCGCATTCTTCTAGAGGATTCCTTCGCTCTGAAGCTGGCCATTCAATTGTCGGTATTCGATGTCCCTCATCAACTCCAGTCCAACTTGGAGACGATCTATACTGGCTTTCCCTATCTCACGGAGGATGAGCAAAGCTAGCACATGGATCAAGGTCGGAAGAACTCTTGATCCCAAGGATCGAGTCTAGCTGATTCTTGATGGAACGAGGATTTGTTGACAAAGGCTATATACAAACTGAGGTTGCTGCACAGCCTTCGTCTGCAGTGATGATGAAGTTTATCCTGAAGATAGTGGTGAGAATGGGATTCGCTTCCTAGGTGACATTCCCAGCATACGCCATGCTCTGCCACATTGTCTTGATCTGCCACCCTCCTGCCGACTCTCCATGTCCACCCTGTACAGCCTTGAACTCATGATGAGTTGCAACCTACGGAATGCGTCAGGCTGTTACCTTTGCATCGATCACCCGGGGCGGCGTCAGCGCGCACCAAACATTCCGATTTGGGTTGCCGCCGCCGCGCTTTAGGCAACGAGACCCCAGAGTACGTAACTACACATCAGATACGCATTCAGGGGTCAGCCCCAGAAGGCAATGAAGGTAAAGGGAACAAGAAAAGGTGCGATCAATGCAATGCAGTTGATTGTACAGGCCCGAATGGCTGGTACCCCTACATTAGCCCAATTGCTAGTTGATCAAAGTATGATTGATGGCGCAGGGTTTTTCTGGGCTTGGATCCCTGTATGTCACCTTGGGGGTGACTCCTCCACATGCAAAGGGGTTTGGGATGGGGAGGCTGTATTCCGAATAGAGATATTGGCGCTACTATGGGGTTATTTGTGTTTCGAGCTTGCTGATCTCCCATGTCAGTGCCTTGCTCCTCAAGGGCCGTTCTCCTCTTCAGATTGGACCCTTTTGGGAGTCTCTTGAACTGAATGATACGATTATTATAGCCTGGCTCGCCATTAAGCTTGGTCACCATGGACCTCAGCATGCAGTTGCAGGGTCTTAGAGCTATCATGGACGAGACGTGAAAGATAAGCATGCCGGGTTCTGGTCCATCATGGCCTCTACATCGTATTCAGTTGCAGGATCCTTTGCTGCATAGTCCAGTGTCAGCTCGTACGGCCATGCGGCACGCCAAGTGTTTCTCCATGCATGTCAGCACAATCCGCACATGCGGTTGCCACCAATATAGAGATCCGAGTCCTGAGGGTAACAATGTAGTTAGACTAGGCCACCACATGCGACAAGCGCCGATTCGTCATACGCGGCTCGATAGAAAATCGGAATTCGAACAGGCATGTCGTCACTAGCGTGAGCAAAGCTCTCCCCTATCCAGACATCCCAACTGAGCTCGGCCGATTGACTGTTTCGTTGGCGTAGAGGTCCACGACTACTTCATCCAATTCAGTCACCTACATTAACAGAAAGCCTCATCATGGCAAGTTATACCAAGCTCAATGACTTGGTCACGAAGGAGCGAGCATCTTCGGAACACCAGGACGGCGATGAAGAAAGGCTGCTTGAAAGCGATGGCGTTCCGTCGAGGCAATCGAGAAGGTCGTGCTTAACGCATCACAGGCGGACAACTCTCATCCACCTTGTCTTCTTATGCGCCAATGTCTTTGTGCTCACAGCGTACGCATCTAGATGGATGTCCCGAAGGGATCTTCACGACCCTCATTCCTTGAGTAAGTTGATCAACCCATTGACAGCAAGTTTCGCTCAACTAAAAGCCACCACGAAGCTCCATTCAAGGAAGTCATTTCTTATGAGCAACGTCAGTTTGAAGTGCTCGCCATCTATCTGAGCAACGGCACGCTCAACCCACACAAGTCGAACGCTTTTGGTGGCCCGCCACGAAAGGAGCTCGAAGACGAGTGGAATCATCTCATGAAACGTAGGTGCCGTAGTCGCCCTTTGCCAAATGTCTCATCTTATCAGTTCTCTCCAGATGAAAGCATACGCGTCCAGAGAAGCGGATTGGGCCAGTTCGAGGGCGACGACAGCATCGTCGAGCTGGCCGATGGGACCGGGCACTATAGCACAGTGGCTGTATTCCACGGCCTCCATAGCGTCCAGAGGTTACACCATTACCTCTACCTGGATCACTATTACCCTCATCTATCCGAGAAAGAGTTGTTCCTCCTCAAACGGCATACAGGTACCTTTCCGATTGTACCCACGCGATGGGCAGATAATTGACCAATTTCCAGAGCACTGCCTCGACTGGCTCAGACAATACGTTCAGTGCAACGCTGACACGACCCTTATCCCGATCCGCTGGTCTGCCGAGTAAGTCTATCCAAGATGCATTCAAGACGGTCTCCAGGCAGGAGGCTGGTTGACATAATGCTCCAGTTCGCCAGGGCCGGTAGCCCAAGACTCCGGCAAACACCAATGCGTTGTTTGGGAGGACGTGTACGACCGGATGGCAGAGCGCTCCTTCGATCCATTCCAACCGGGCTTACTAGTTCACCCCATCTTCGGCAATCCGTATACCCATAAAAACTCGACAGGCCACGGAAAGAATCTCGGGGCCACCCAGCTTGGTAAGGGCGGATTACTGCATGGTATACACGGACAACACGGGTAGGGCAGCTAGAATTTCATCGAGGGCATGATTGCAACAGGATTAGAGGCGTCGAATCCCAGCCAGAACTTGAATGCATGCGGTCTTTTCAGCTTGCTTGATATTACACGCCGTCGTGGAGCAGACCGTGATGGAAAGAGAAGGGTCAGGCTGCACGCGTCCCCCACGTTAATGATTGCGGAAGCTGCCGCTCCTGCAGTCATGAAATGTCATTTTTTCCCGAGGATTCCTCTCGATTCTTTATACAATGGGTGTATCTTGTACGAGATTCGTTCTCCAGCCCTCGCAGTACTGGGCAAGCCCCACGTTAATAGGAATCTATAGGATGCCACCTCCATAAAACTTCTGCCATGCATATATGCTGCAGGACCAACGACAAACGCTCCGGATGATACCTTCCGGCGTTCTTGAAAAGGAAAGTAGGAAATCTTCCGCTTAAGAACGGAAATGTCAACTGGTGAACCGGACAGGGCGGCAGGAAGCTTGTCATTCGGGGTCTAGCGAACGCTTCCACCTTCATGCTCGACATCAATTGTCTTTCTCTACGTCTTCCAATCATTTCGAAGAGACCTTTTGGAACATGACCTCGTCATCGCAGCCATTTCTCTCGGCCGAAGACAGGCTAGAGAGTAACATGAGCGCATCAGACAACCAGACCAGGCTCTCCCGCAGTCATACCAAGAGGACCATCACACGGCGATTCTACACAGCTACGCAGGTAGTAATCTGCCTCTTGGCCATCTGGGGTTTCGCGACAATCTGCCTCGCGGCCGCTAGGCATGTCCTCACACAACCGGCCCGCGCCGTAAGGCCTGATCCCTATCACCCGGAGACGCTTGCATTGAACCTCAACATCTGCGACTGCGGCTCTACCATCGCTGAGGCCCTTTCACGGGATTGTATCTACGACACCATGGCCACGGCGTGGCTACCGCCCTATTGTCGCGACGAAGAGCTAACAGCCGAGTTCGACCGCGCTGGACCAGGCCCGGAAGGCGCATGGATGTACTTTGCCGATGCAAACGGCACGACTCCGCTGAACAAGACGCAACTGGGCGAGCTGGGCGAGACTGGAGGCACGTTCTGGGTCTCGCGAAAATGGCATATTGCCCATTGCGTATTTTACTGGCAGAAATACTGGCGGATACGCAGAACAGGCCGGGTGATGGAGAAGCGGTTCGATACGCTGGCGCATGTGCAGCATTGCTCGCGGCTAATACTCAACCCCATGCCGGATCATGATTTCCTGCTCCAAGTGCCAGTCACCATGAATTCTAGTAAAGAGATAGCTGCATAGGTAGATTCAGGAGATCATGTGTGGTGAAAATTTGCAGGCTATTGTCAAATTTGAACGGTTCAAGCTTTAAACAGCCTGTTGGCGCACCTCTAAGAAACCTCATGCCACGTGAGCGAGTAGCGAGGCACAAGAGCGCTCCGGACTTCTTCGTCACGCTATTAACGTAGAAAGACTAATGCATATATCTGTCTGACTGCTCCATATAGACTCGGAAGTCTTGTTAGAGCCTATCTAAAGACTCGTTGATCGGATCGAGGCTACATTGGCAACGGTCCCCTTTGCGGTCCAGGGAGACTGACTTCCCTGACGCTCGTTTTCTTGCAGAGTCTCGACACCAAGGTGATGCCCACTCATCCAATCATAGCCTCAAAGAATGCTCTACAGCCAACGCGTGACAAGAGACCCGGAGTGATGCCCGACTGACAAGCCATGGGGGCCTCACTTGGTCTGACGGCTAGTAAGACGGGATGCTTCTCCATCTTTGAAGTTTGGGCAGAGAGGCACGGCCGCTTCACGTAACGGTACGTCGGAATAGGCCCATGAAAGCAAGTGAGAGGGAACCCACGTTACTGCACTTCATCGTGCTAGAGGAGCCGAGGGGGCTGTGTAGTAGGGACTTCGATGACTCGAGTCCTGAGTAACTTTACCGTACAACGCACTTCCCGTAAACCCTGGCCTGATTTTTGAGGCTCTGCTACACGTATTCCCGGGTGCACGTATATTGGCCAATGGGATTGGGGCTACATAATCTGTCGCTTCTGCAAGAGTGGAAGGACAACAAGCCAAGCATAAATCCTTCCGAATACTACCATATAGGCCGAAGTAGGCCATCTAGACGCGGAAGACAATTATAATGCAGGATCGTATCGCTTCAGAATCCACCATACACGACTGCTCTAGAGGGAAGGTGGCGGCAATACGGGGAGTTCCATGGTGATGCAATTTGGGGGCGGCCATGATCTGCCAACGCCACGCATGTTATGTGCACTCTACGACAGTGAAGAAGGTTTCATGGGCTTGTCGGCTGGTTAGTCACAGGGCTTCACAGCTGTATAAAAACCCTGGCTCCCATTCACCTTGGCTATCTGAACTCGACTTCATAGAACAGAGAAACAACCAGGCCAGTTTTTATCCACCTAAGTTGAAAACCATTCTGCAAAATATACGCCAAAAAGATCACTGTCGCGGTGGCGTTGCTCGCTCTTGGGGTGAACTCTATTCCCGTCATCGGTAAGAAGATTACCTGTTTCGGGTGAGGTTCATGTGGAAGGGACCCAGGTTCTGACACAGATTTAGCCGACGAGGCCTGGACCAAAGCTATCAGTGAGAAGCGTAACTCTGCCGACGAGGCCTGGACGAAGGCCATCGGTGAGAAGCGCGACGTTGCCGACGAGACCTGGACCAAAGCCATCAGTGAGAAGCGTAACTCTGCCGACGAGGCCTGGACCAAAGCCATCAGTGAGAAGCGCGACTCTGCCGACGAGGCCTGGACGAAGGCTATCAACGTGTAGAAAAGCCGCCTTTAAGATCATTGGATCAACTTCCCCGCGTTCAAATGAGTATGCTTGGGGAACCCGTACCGACTCACGGTAGCAACTGAGGATTCTTGGCCTGTTGATCTTTTCTCCTGTCTTTATCTTACTTTCTCATTCATGTCTATCGAGTTTTCTTGATCTTGCTATTGCACGAAAACCTATTCAGATAGCTCAGCCTACCAAACATGATGCTTGTGTGGCTCTCTACCTTTCGTTCTTAACTACTAGTACTCTTTCGTACCACGAAATTCGTCCATTTGTTAAAATGCTCGTATGCAGCTAGCCACTGAAACTTGCCACAGCTATACAAGAGCGCGAAGGAACGCATAGCGCCGTGGCTTTGATTCAAATATTCGGACTCATCCGCTGTGGCCTGTCAACAATTTGGCACAGTGTAATGCAATTTGCACGCGCCCGGTTCGTTTAACCTTAAGAGATTAAACATGAAGTGAGATTCGTGATCCATTGCCAAGGCGCTTGCGGAGCAGAGAGTGAACACTTGAGCTATGATTACAGTATTCTGCATTTTTGCGATCTAGATGGGGCTCAGGATGAATCCTTGCGCAACAAGAATCGTCAATATCAACAGGTTCCAAGACTCTCGGGCGAATCGAAGAATTGTAGTCGCCCTTGCATACGAGCCTCCCAACGCTAAAATAAGCGCGAGCGGCCAATCGAATACGCGCAAATCCCCCGCGGCGTCAGGTTTGTCCTTTGCTCAAAAAGACATAGTACGTGGCTGATTGTTGCGATAGGACGTCAACTCGGGTTGTAAATATGCCATGTAACCTCAAATGCAATCCAACGCAGATGCAATCAACTCGGTAATGCCAACATCGGCGGTATACCAATATAGACAAGACCGACAATCTACATCAACAAATCAGGTTTTCAATCTTCATCCCTAGGGGCTTTGAGGCATTTGTTGGTCCAGCAATACACATGACCAAAATTGCAAGCTGCACCACCGAAATCCAGGCATCGATCCACTGAGTGGATTGGATCCTGTTGGAAGATGACCTGAGCAGATAACTAACCTTAAGCCACAAGGTCAGGCCGGGAAGAATAGCACCGAACTATCTCTATAAGCAAAAAGACCAAGGCAGGCATCGCAAGTAATCTTAGGTCACCTTAGTCGGGAACCGTGCTTTGGGATACGACAATCATCGCACAGACGGGGATGGAAAGTGAACGACGGTCGCGTATTGAGTGCTGATTGCATCAAACTTCAAGCAGAGACGGATTTGGGGGAAGATGATCAATGCATATTCTATCAGAGGATGTCGAGACGTGCATTCGATTCCATTTCTAATGCCTAACATCACACAATCTCTTGATCATTACTGCTAACGAAGCTGTGCCCCCCCTTCATGTAAATATCTCCATTGTCGACCGGATGGAACGCTACTGCATATCCGCCCCAGTAATGTGGCAATTTAGATACACATTAGCGTGGCATTTGAACCTGCATTCCTTTGTACAGGGTAGCGCAGCACAGTGCTGGGCCATGCCGTGTCTCCGAGGTTGATGCTTGCCGTTCCTCGATCTCGTGCAGCTTCGAGGGCAGTGTCAGCCTGCAGCCAACATACATATCGCTTGAACACCGCCCCGTCAGGGTCTCGAAGTCGAAGGAGCGTTCCGAACTGAATGTACACGACGCTGTCTGCGTTGCCATTAACCTTCGAGAACGTCTCGTCGGCTACGTGCGCCCAGGCGCCCTCTCGAGTCCCAGACCCTGGTCCAAAAGTTTGCCAAATCGCCATACTCTCGAATGCTCTTGAATCGTCGTCAAAATTGCTTTCTCGCCCACTCTTGCGTTGTCATGGGCGTTTTCTAACCAGTATTGTCTGCTTTCAACTATGCCGTCTGTCTTTTCGTAGCATGGGTATTCTCGTCCTCCCCGACTCGATGTTGGCATTGTACGGCCGCGGCTTCCAGGTCTTCCGCCCACTCCGCCTGCCGTTGCAAAAGTAAGTCACGCGTGGCCACATCCGATGCCTGAACAGCCCAGCCCGTGTTTACTGGGAAGGCTGCCGGGATGCGGCGCAAGTCAATACCGATTCTAGCGGCGATGTGGGTCCGGATTGCGTATCTTTCATGGTTTCGGGCCGGGGCGTCGGCTGCGAGTCGGACGAAGACGCGGAGGTCTTCCTTCGGCGGGGCTACGGGCGGTCGTGCTGGCAGGCGAATAGTGCTTTGTTGTTTTCGCTGCGGTGGAGCGGGAGCTGTAGAGGGCTGCTGTACTTGGGGCTTTCTGCCGGATGCGACAACGCTGCTGTACGTAGGTTTCTGTGCTGCATCGAATTTGGCGAGCGATTGAGTCCAAAAATTGAGAAATTTGGTGGCGACTTGCTGTGGCGACTTGCTTCGCGATGCTGTTCTCGGCGTCGGACGTGAACTGCTTCGCTGCTTGTTCAAATGATTCGCTGAAAACCCGTAACACTGCCAGCTTGGCGTTATGGGCTGCCGTCTGGTCGTGAGCAATTTTCGTGGCCGCTTCGAGGATGCCGGCGCTTGCGCGCGACTCAATTGGAGTTACAAATAAATCAAATCAAATCTGAGGCTGAATCTGATTTGACCCGTCTGCAAAAACGTGGGATTTGATTTGATTTGATTTGATTTGAGTCAATTCGAATCTATTTGGATACATTAACGATACTATTTTTCGCCTATGAGGCTAGATATTGAGCCGCCCTAATAATGTCCGCCTGCAGACGTCCTCTTTGAACGGTGACCATCTGCCCTGTAAGGCTGAATATACGTTCCGGTTCGGCTGATATTGCAGGAATTGAGAAGAGATCTATTGCGAGTTGCGATAAGCGTGGATACTGCCGCCGTCTGAGAAGCCAATATTGGATCGGATTATCTATAAGGCAATCGCCCGGGTCTGTGTTTGCTAGCCATTATGCGTATTTATCGCGACCTGGTCGATATTGAAGAATTAGGCGGCTTATTGAGTCTTCGGATTGAAGTTATGAAGTTATCTAAGTTAGTTGCTTTTGTAACAGAAGTAGACGACATAGAGCCTGAGAGGCCTCGTCCTGTCTAACGGGCAGGTGACGATATTACTCCTAAAGTTCTTGCACTGCCTTCTTCCCTCTGGCTACCCACTCCGCGTGATCTGACTACTACGACTCGATGGTCGACTATCGAAAGGCAGGATGTAATACCAAGGCTGCGAGGTAAACGGGACCCTCGCTAGTGAGCGCGTAATATTGATCTAGTTTCGCCTAGCCGAGCTTGCAACCGATCCGCAAATACGGTTCTTCGTCTCGCTCATGGCGAACTTTCGACTCTTCTAGATGCTTCAGAAGCCACTCTATCGTCAGGAGCACCTCCTAAATCGCACTAGATCTCCCTTAGCTACGTTAACTTGAGCCAAAGGTTTCGGGCCTGTCCACACTTACTATCAAGCGTTTGATTCATTCTATATATACGTGGGCCCGCTACTCAATCTGATGCCGTAGGAGGTTCTTTTGGACGTAAGGAGCATATCTTTGGAGGATCTTGCCGCCTTCGGAAGATTCCATCTATCAGCAGGTTAGGATCCGCGGAGCTCGTGGTGGGTCGAACAGGCTCAGTGAAGGCGATCATTGGACAGGCCCCGTATCCAAATGCAACCAAATAATAAATATCCAAATAAAATTGTATCATGCAATTTGATTTGACCGGCGCCGCCGTTTCTTCAGACTGATTTGGATCTGATTTGGGTACATTTGATTTGATTTGGATACCATTCATTTGTTTGCAAGCCTGTGCGTAATAGCTTGCTCTCAGGACGCGTAAAGATCTAGTTTCAAGGCATTCGTTATCCTCTGGTATCCTGTGGGCGGTTTCCTTCGAGACGCCGGCGTAGAATGTTTTCCTCGAGGATCTAGAATCTTGTGGTGGTCCTAGAGATGCCGTTGAGCGCTCTGGGTGCCAATAGTCACCTAGGAATAGAGCATAGCTTGCCACTACCCGAGCATACAACCCTAAGCAAACTCTGGGTCACTTGTAAGTTCCTGGGTTTGGTGTTAAAGAGTAGGCGGTAGTCGCCTGGCGACAACACTCTCAATCACAAGACCCAGCGCACCGCCTAACGCATCCCCGCCGAAATTTCCCAGTCCTGCGTAGCTATTGGCAAAACTACGAACCTCGTCAGGTTCTCCCGCCTTTCTCAAGTCATCTGCTATCTTCAAATTGGTGTTGGTCACACTGCCTCCAACGCAACCACCTACCATAAATATAATGACAAACCAAACCCAAAAATAGTTCAGGAACGGGTACCAGAGCTGGGTTAACACAGTGATTGCTAATGCAACTTCTGTGCCTGTCCAAATCCATATATTAGGTACGGGCTTGAACGCAACCACAGCACTAAATAGAAACTGGGCGCTACCATAGGCGAAGACTAGACATTCAAGGTCAACCCATGGCCCTTGACAAAATCTCGACGCGAATCGACGTACAAGAAAGTTGAAACTCCAGGGTCCCCTTTGGGCCACCTTTGAATCGATTCAAGGTTTGAAGTGAAGGGGCGACTCCAAATAGTGAAAGGACGGCCAAGGTTGTACATATTGTCAGAGGCAGTAAATAGTTGGGCAGGATAGTCTTGAACAGCATTCCTGTTCTAGTCCTGTTAGGACCGAAGCCAGGTTTCAGCGGCGCTCGGTTGTCGCACTCATTCGTATTTCCGACGTCATCCTCTGTCTCCATGCAAGCAGTGTCGCCGCGAACAGGTTCTGGGTCTACCGATTCAGGGTTGTTCGGGCTCGATGTGTCGAGTAATTTTCTCAAGCTCCGTCGTCTTGACAGTTCGGCATTGACCCGACGTGTCTTATCAAACAACGTCCACCAAATCATGGGCATAAGAATAGTAGTAGGAAGGAACACAAGGAAGCATCGTCGCCAGTCCTGATCAAAGGGCCCATTCATGAGGCCGATGAAGATACTTGCGCCCAGAATGATGGAAAGGCCGCTGCCCATGCTCAGAGCAACGACGGCCTCGTTTGGGAAGAAGGCTGCGACTGCGAGATAATTCTGCGTTCCAAAGCCGTACACGAACCCAGCGAATATTGTCCCAATCACGGGACCGGCCTTGTTGAAGTGGACTGAGTTGCCAAGAGGGTGAGGCAGCGTGCAAATAATGTACGCCAGAGCCGAAGCTAGAGTAAGAATGAGGTTGCATACATCGTAAGGTATATATCTTGCGGCAATTGGACCTGCAAATGCAGAGACGGCAGCAGTAAGAGAGAGACAGATACCATAGACTCCAGTGATGCCGCCAAACATCTGAGACGCCGCAGTTGTCACGGGCATTGTAGGGAGGCCGACCTTTTACAACGTCAGCGTGGCCTGGGACCCCCAAAAGTCGTGTTTTATTACCAGAATCCCCATGAGGAAAAATGCGAGCGTCGTACGACTCCATTTCCATTTTCTGTTCCTCACTCTGGTCTTGGCGTTCACGCAAATCATTGCCTGGTTTTTGACCTCATCGCTTCGGAGAGACGAACCAACCACGCTTCCTTCCCCCGTGGAAATGACGAGCATCGAATGGGCCGGGTTCTCCATGGTCTTAAGGAGGCGGGAAAAAACTGGTAATGCCAAATATGCGAAGGTCGAAGGAAGCGGTAGCTGTCTGCTGATTTTTTTGGTCTCCTGGACCTCAAGTTCTCCGTGAATGAGGTTGTCTCGGGGTATTCACTACGATTATGAGTTGTCAGTGCGCAGGCGAGCAGTAACCTTATCGTTCACCACTAAAACGCGGGCCGCTAGCTGACCGTCGGGCCCTGCCGGGGGGCGGGGGGGTCTCGTTACTGCGCTTTCGCGACGCATTGCAACGCTATATGGCGTTGCATGATTACTCTCTTAGGAAGCATTAGCAGATTCGCCAGCATTCCCTGTTGGCTGACGCGGCGTACTACAGAAGCTCCTGCCTTTTGGGGTATTCGCCGACGTGATATCGGAAAGTAGGGAAGAGGAGCCCAGTGGCCAACTTTTTGTTGGCACTCTCCGTAGAACATGAAACGAGACATGAGTTGGGTGTAGACGCCAAACCCCAGCTCCCTCGTATGCACGGAACCATTGAAGCGAAATACCTATACAATCGAGTAAGACAAGAACATCTGGCATTTTGGAGGGTTACATTGGTGGATCGCATATGCAAAGGGGGCAGAGAGTGCAATAACTCCTGTGTGCTTTTCAATCACGCCAAAGGCCAGGGCTGTGTTGAGTGTACTCGGCGGTGCCGTTCTCTCAGCTGCAAGGTTGCATATGCAGCGTCGAGTGGTGCTGGTGGCTGGGCGGTCCGGAGTTGGCACACACTACAGTACGTATCAAAAGTCTGGATCGTATTCATGTCAGACCGAGCTACATGTTATGACGATTTGTACTCTCAAACCAAAGGGCAGGGGTTCTCTTGCGGTAAAGAATGCTCGGATGAAAGCCCACAAGGAAACAACTCATGCTATTAAACCCAAAGGGGACCCCACGGTCAGACCTTAGTATTGGAGAACAATGATCACTTCACCGGAGTTTCTTCTTCATCTGTGATCTTGTCTTGCCTGTGCTTCTGTGAGGCTACCCAATTATAATTGTCAGGTGCCTGGCGGATAACTGACGATCCGGCTGGCGAAGCCGTCAATACTTGGACTTAGGGCGCTGGACACACCGCGAGACCTACCTAATCTCTTACATACTTCATTATTCAGTCCGAAGGACTTCTATTACGACGATAACTCGACGGTAATTCCTCCATTCTCATTGGCCACATGCGTCTCCACTCAACGCCGATTGGATGACAGTCTGCCTGGTGCACGGTCTGTGTTCGTTGGATCGGGCTGGGCCGTGGGTGTGGACTGGGCTGATGGCGAGCAATAACGCCACCAAATGAGTGTCTCACAGGCTGCCCCTGAGCATCGACTACATGTCGCTAGCTAGCCAGCTCCTCGAGATCTTCTCCATCTCTTCTCTGCAATGCGATCGAGTTGGTTTCCAGCACGCTTCTGGTTGAATAAGCCCCGTGCCCCTTACAGCCTGCCAACGACAAATGCCACCAACGCGCAGTTCTCCCTCTTCCTCATCCAACCGTACGTGCGATCCAACGCACTCATGGTTGACTCTATCAATTCAACAAATGTTTGCCAGAAATGCAACCTGGAGAAGCCGGCAGATCAATTTATTTCGAAGAAAAAGTCTTCCGTATTATGTGGAAGACCTACGGTTGACTGCCTCGACTGTAGGAACCGGCGAGCCTCACGCGCCTCGAAGCGTACCGCAGAACAAGCCGAGTTCTCCCCAATACGTCGAGAAGGATTGCCATTGATAGACTTGCAACTTCATACACCAATTATCTCACAAGAACCTACTCTACTGGGAACACCAATTGACACGCCAACACGAGCAGGCGCGCCGGCGCCGACTGCTCCCCGGCCAGGTCTCTCGATTGCTTCTCAAGAAGGCGTGCGGCTTGGAACGCCGATCGAATCTCCGGTATCGAGTGCTATTTGGCCGAGACCAGCCCGGGGAAGACCATCCCGCCCACCCGTGCCGCTGCAGCAGTCGGCTATCGAACGCCCGGTCGAACGTCGAGATTTCGCGCTTCCGGACCCTGACTGGATGGGTGATCTGGCCCATTGCCCGTTGTGTGATAGGGATAAGGAACTCCTGGAGAACTTCTGGACGGAGCTGGAAAACGACCGAATGGAACACTGCACTCGCTGTCAGGAGACATGGTTTGACATGGGCTTGAAGAATGGCATTTGCAAGCGTTGCATTGCCAGGGACAAGAACAAAAAGGAGGATGAGCCTTGGTTTTTTTCAGCCCAAAATCAGCTGGATTTTGGCTCAATCCCTGCGTTCCTCCCCCAATTGACGAAGGTAGAAGAGATGCTAATTGCTCCAGTTCATGTGTTCGTGAACGTCATGCAGGTTCGAGGGCAGCAATACAAATATCGTGGCCATATTGTGCACTTTCTCCGCGATGTTGGCAAAGTGTATCGACAACTTCCCCTTTTACCCCCCGATTTAGATGTCATCTTGCTACGTCCTCCGAATGCGCGTGAACACGCCCACCTTGACCGCCAATTTAGACGCCAGTTCCGCGTACGCCGTCGTTGTCTTCAGCAGTGGCTGGACTTCCTGTCTCATAACCACCCGGGCTACCGGGATATTACTGTCTGCCAGAAGCGGATGTCAGTGCTACCCGAAGATGGCGATGTACTTGATCAGGTTGCTACTGTGGAAGTCACCGATCCTCTGGCAGCTGATTTGGGTGACGTCGAGAATGACGACATTGAGCCAGATGAGGTTGACCAGTCTGCAGTGCCAGATCTACTACCAGAGGATACAGAGATGGAAGCGTTGCATTCGCACGTTCTTGGCGAAGAGCGCGATAAACCGCTTCCTGCACGACAATTGACACAACATCATCAGCTTGAAATGCCAGATATTCGGAGAACACCGATAAACGAATTCAACCAGTCACAGGCACTCCTGTCCCTAGCCTTTCCAACACTATTTCCTCTTGGTCAAGCTGATTTCATTGAGCCAAGGTTACGGCCTATCAAGTATGCGGACTACATACAGCACGCCCTTCGATGGCATGATGGCAGATTTGCCCGCCATCCCACTTTCCGGTTTGTGGCTTTCAACACGCTGATGCGAGCACAGGCACGAGCGAAAAGCAGCTACTTCGTCAAGCAACACCAACAAAGGCAGGGTCTAATAACGCGAGATGATCTACTAGAGGCTTTCCAGAACCCTGAATCTGCAGAAGCTCAGCAGTTGCTCAACTCGATCAACCGCCAGACAGCACAGCTGCGCGGGACACGGCCGTATTGGTACCGAAAGCGCCGAGAGCTCGAGTCTTATGCCTACAACCTTGGCTGCCCTGGTGCTTTCATTACATTCAGCCCGGCAGACTTGCACTGGAGGAGCCTCTATCAACATTTACCCCAGTTTCAAGACTGGCAGGAGGTGTCCGAGCAACAGCGAATGGGGATGTCTAGCAAACTTCTCAGGGACAACCCACATATTGCAGCCTGGCACTTCTACAGGCGGTTTGGCTTATTTAGAGATACCGTTCTCAAGCAGAAATTTAATGTCACTGATTTTTGGAACAGGTATGAGTGGCAGGGTCGTGGAAGTAGCCATTGCCACGGCCTATTCTGGATGGATGGTGCGCCCAGTGTGGACTTGGACCTTCAAGCCGTCATTAATTACGCAGCCAAGTATTGCAGTAAGATGGAGAAGCAGACTGAGAGTTATGCGAGCCTGGGGCGGCAAATCTTGCCCTATGTCTCCCATCAGAACCCACTTCTTTCTTTTGCCTCGCGTCTAATGAACAAGCTGCTTGCTGAGAGGGACTTCTCGGGGCAAGAGATCTGCCATGTGTTGCTCAACTGCGAGCTCCAGGAGGGTACCCGTGTTGTAAGAGCCGTCGATTGCCGTCCCTACGAGCAACAGGGCCGGTCGCTTCGCCTCCAGGGTGATCATGACGACGACGCTGAGGTCGTTGGGATATATGAGAAGTACATTTCTCGCCCTTCTCTTCACGAAGAACTCACCTACCTTGACTTCCTAGCCAACTGGAATACAAGCAAGAGGGATGGGAGAAAATGGGCACGTTGGAGTCGTCAAGCTAAGCCTCGAGTGCTATACTACTTTCCGCGGTACAAGTCGAACCCGCAGCATCACCAATACGATGATTTCTGTCGGGTAAAGCTAATGCTTGCTCATCCACATCGCGATCCCAACGAACTACGCAAGGTCAACGGTGTCGAGTTTGTCTCGTACGCATCTGCCGCCGAATTCTGTTATGCGAACCACCAGCATCCTGACGATTACTATGGCACACCTAACGCTGAAGAACGTCGGCCGGATCCGGATGAGTTCGAGGAAGAATTTCACGAGCCTGAGCTTCTCGAGGAGGATTGGCTTGAGCTTGCCCGCCAGCTTCCCGACTGCCCACCAAGCCAAGAGATGGTAGATCTCCTTGGTAGACGGGATGTCGATATCCAATACGATTGGACACCCCACGTCGGCCGCTACGCTGATCCAGGAATCATTCAGGGCGATTATTGGCGCCAGCGCATTGCGCAGAATCCTCTCCATATGGATGTTGAAGACCTGCCTTTAGAGGCCCGCGATACGCTCAACCCAGAGCAGCGGATAGTATACGATACATTTGTTGGACACTTCCAATGCGGCAGCGAGGAGCAGATTCTACTCCATGTGGACGGTGGTGGCGGGACAGGCAAGTCCTATCTGATCAAAGTCCTGTCTTCGCATCTTCAGAGGCTCGCTGGTAACGGGCCCAGTCCAATATGGAGAGCTGCGCCCACGGGCGTTGCAAGCAACCAGATCATGGGGACAACATTACACTCCCTACTCCGGCTACCTGTGGATAGGGCTTTTACGGAGCTCTCCCCTGCAGATGCCAATGCTCTTCAGAAGAAGCTACGGGACGTTAGGTATCTTGTGATTGATGAGAAAAGTATGCTAGGCCTGCGTCAACTTTCGTGGATCGACAAACGCCTCCGCCAAGTCTATCCTGCCAGGGCAGCCGAATTCTTTGGCGGCATGAGTATCATCCTCGTTGGTGACTTCTTCCAGCTCCCGCCGATTGCGAACAAGCCCCTCTACTTTGATGGGCCGCTCAAAGACCTGCAAGAGGTCTCTGGCCAGACGACATATAGGGCGTTTAGCCACACTGTCCTCCTGAAAAAGGTCCAGCGGCAACAGGGCGATGACCAGGCCGGCTTTCGTCTTGCGCTTGAAGAATTGCGTGGTCTAAAGCTATCTATAGAGTCATGGAAACTCCTGAGCCAGCGTGTGCAGGCCAAGCTAAGCCAGCGCGAGGTAGATACGTTTGATGCTGCTCTTCGTATCTATAGCAAGAAAGCCCGTGTTAACGAGTACAACTATGAGCATCTCGTCCGTCTCAAGCGCCCAGCAATCCAAGTCATGGCGAAGAACATTGGTAACGGTGCTGACAAGGCAACGTCTGAACAAGCTGGCAACCTGGCCGGCCAGTTTCCTGTATGCATTGGTGCTCGTCTCATGCTAACGCAGAACATCTGGCATCCTACTGGCCTAGTTAATGGGGCCCAAGGGACAGTATATGACATCGGTTGGGCGCCTGGCGCTGATACGCACCGTGACCCGCCATGTGTCATTATGATGGTGATGGATAAGTATACCGGCCCATCATATCTAACCGCGGATGATGGGCGCAAGGTCGTACCCATACTGCCGGTGAAGCGAGACTTCTTTCTTGGGACGTCCGCCTGTACACGAACGCAGTTCCCACTTATGGCATCATATGCCATTACTGTTCACAAGTCACAGAGCATCACGGTGGATAAGATGGTGACCGATCTGTCTGAACGTGACTTCCAGACTGGGCTTAGCTATGTTGCAGTCTCAAGGGTCAAGACATTGGACGGCCTAATGATCGACACGCCTTTTGAACGGGCATCTCTCCACTATGAGAAGCTACCTGATGGCAAGTAGAGCTCCATCATATTATTCATGCTTCAGGCTCTAGAAGTCCTAACAAATTAGCAGGTTTTCTGATGAAAGCCCGCGACGAGAATCGGCGCAAGCAACAGCAACTTGGCCAACCACTATTCCAACCTCGTTTTTCTTCATGACGTCGCTATAGTGTACGGAGACGGCTAAAACAAGTCATGGTCATGCACACATTGCTCCGTGGTGCAGCAACGCACAGCCACTGCAGAGTTAGTAGTACGAAATATCACCGTGTTATTATCACGGCATAGAGACACATCCTTCGGACTGTATTACACCCTCCCCACCTCCGGTGAGGGTGTCAGCATATTTTAACTAATACCCTGTACGATGCAGTCGGCAGCATACTTTAATCTGCCCGAGGCGCTGCCAGAGGCTGCTATTCCCGAGAGGAAGAATAGTGTTCACCCTTACAACGGTCCTCAGAAAAGCACTATCGAGACCAACTGGACAACCTTTCAGGAGCAGGAAATGAACAGACAAGCTGTCTACGGCGTCTTCGCAGGCCAAATTCCCGTGATCAGACAAAAGGAGTTCTTGTCGCTGGAAGAATGTAATCAATTGCTGGAGGTCCTCCGCTCTCACACCATTGTAAGCCGTCTCCTCCAAGTTAACTCTCCCTTCTCTTCCATAGCTGGCTGATTGCGATGAAGGGTGACTACGACGTCAATCATGTATGGCCGCGGGTAGGTTTTGTCGGCGTGTCTCAGACAGATTACGCCAAAGGTGTGAAAATGCAACTTCCCTTTTTGCTCTCTTATGTCTCGTATAATAACGCAACTGCAGACAAGAAGACATATTTCTCGAAAGCCGAAGAAGCCTACTCGCTTCAGAATCGTTGGAAAGACGAGCTGGGAATCGACATCATGGAGCGCGTTGCGCAAAGTCTTGAAGAAGCATCGGGCCTCCCGGTTCGTCTAGCGCGTGAAGGCGATCAGGATTATTTCGCCGGCGTTATTCGAGCCATCGACACCGGCATCCAGATACATGCCGATTTTGCTCGTTTTGTGAGTAATTGATATTGACCCCGCTCGGCCCGAGGAAGACCGGAGCCCTGACTTTCAGGGTCTGTTTACAGAGCTTGCTAACTGAGTTTTCAGGAAGGGCATGGATGGGAAATTGGCAAAATAGCTGCGCAAATGTCGTGGAACATTCTACTTAATCCCGTCCCTGGCGGCGACACATTCATATATGATAGGCAATGGCAGGCACCGCAGGACGATTACGCATGGCGCAAAGTTTTCCCAAAATATGCGTACGATCCACGCCTGGTCGATGGACACGCTGTCAAGGTGGTAAAGCCAGTACCTGGTGATTTGTACTGGTTCAACCCAAGGTCAGTGTTGGAGATCTATTGCTGAGAACTTTACGCGTCTAGAAACTGATTTCAGCAACCTAGGAATTTCCATGAAGTGAGACCTTGCGACATCTCAAAGGATAGCAACCAGCAAGCGGCGACGCGTTATACAATCAGCTCAATGGTCGGACTTTTAGAGGGTGTAGATGGCCAGCCAGACACCATCATTATGTGGTCTTGATCACCTCGAGCACTTCCGTTAGACTACTATTTTAGCTATTAGCTTATTATAGGGGTAACCAAATTGTATAGAGTATTATTGAATCTTTATAGTCGTCGGAGCAAGAATAGGCAGTTTAGTTCAAATATTCCTATATAACTTAACACGGCTTTTAAGCCTAAACTATCTCCGATTTTCCGTAAAACAATGCGTCATTTCGTACTAGCTTCTAACCGGAGTGTTTGACCCAATAAGCCTGAGGATTGCACCAACCTTGCAGCCCTACTAATCCCCAGTCCATACCAATACCACTCTCCTTGTGTCCACCAAAAGGTACGTTAGGGGCTAGTTCAAAATGAGTGTTGACCCAGATACTTCCAGCTTCTAATTGTTCCGCTATCCGCCGAGCACGTTTTGTGTCTTTGCTCCATACCGAAGCACCGAGGCCTAGGTTTGATGCATTTGTTCGCTTAATCACGTCCTCCTCGTCTGTCCACTTGAGAACCGGTACAATAGGACCGAACGGTTCTTCGACAACAATACTCGAGTTCTCGGGGGGGTTATCTATAATAGTCGGAGGCATAAAGAAGCCGATGCCTTGCTTTGGCCCCGGTTCTCTACCTAAGGCTATCTTCCACCCTTCTTTGCCAATCTGTGAGTAGAACTTCTGCAGCTTCTCATATTGCATCTTGTTTTGGATAGGGCCGAAGAAGGCTTCGGCATCGTTGTGGTCGCCGGTCTTGAACTGCTTAGTCGCAGCAACCATAGACGCGAGGAATTTGTCGTAGATATTGTCATGTACATATATCCGCTTGATGTTCATGCAGATCTGACCACAGTGGACAAATGTAAGAAAAGATATCTATTCAAGTATTATCAGTATAGATTATCACTATAGACTATAACATTAAAGAAAGACCACTCGCGACGCGTACCTTAGCAACAACGGAGTCAATATCAACATCATCGCAAACAATGGCGGCATCGTTGCCGCCCAGCTCGAGCGTGACCCGCTTAAGAGTGCTGGCACATGCTGCCATGACCTTTTTACCGGTGGCGACTGAGCCGGTAAAGCTGACTTTAGCCACGTCGGGGTGTACTGTGAGCAGGGGGCCGAGACTCTCATCCCCGCTCAGACTCTGAAGAACGCCTGGCGGAAAGATCTTGGTGCCCAGCTCTGCCATCTTGAGTGCCGAGTAAGGTGAATACGGTGACGGCTTCCAAATAAACGTGTTGCCCGCAAGAAGGGCAGGAAAGGCCTTGCCGATGCCAAGGGTAAGAGGAAAGTTCCAGGGCACAATGCCAACGCCAACACCGAGAGGAACGTGGCGCACAGTGGCGGTTCGCTGAGATTGGGGCCTCTCATTAGCACAGGGGGGTTATAACGTTGGTAGGAAGTGGTCACGCACATCGGCATCGTCGACAGGCTTTTCCTCGGTCAATCGCAACTTTGGTGTTTCTCGGGCGAGGACCATGACGAGGTGGAGCTCAAATGCTGCTGCCTGTGGTGGCTTCCCGGCTTCCTTGCCGAGAAGCTCGATGAACTTTTGTTTGTTGGCCTCGATTGCATCGGCAAACTTGTCGAGGTATTCGGCGCGCTCATCTTGCGAGAGCTTGCTCCAGGATGGAAATGCAGCCTTTGCGGCACCCACAGCACGGTCTACATCGTTTTGCGTAGACACAGGCGCATCCCAAAGAGGCTCCTCATTGCTCGGGCAGATGATGTTGTGTGTAGTTGCAGTTTCAGTCAACTCATTGTTGATCACATTGTAAAAAGTCTGCGGGAAACCAAAGTCAGGACGTTGACAGTGCCTGGTACGGCGGTCTGTTTCCTGGGCCGTTTCTTACAGTGAATGGAATCTTGTAATCTGGGGCTGCCGACATGGTGACTAAACCAAGCACCATCTACAAGGGTGATATTAACTGGCTTTAACTTGACGGGGTAAGCACGGATACACCACAAGAAACATGATGGGTGTCTAGATGGCTAGGAAGTGGGAACGAGTTATTATATCGCCGCGAATCCGAGGCTGCGACTGAAGTTCATTCCCCTCCCTCCCACCACCCCCCCCTTTTCAACCACCCCCAACGGGGGGGGGGGGGGGGGGGGGGAAGCTCATTCCCCTCCCCCACCCCCCCGGGGGATGGGTAAAGAGTGGGCGTGTTTGTTGGTCAAGTTGCAGCCAACTGCAGACGAAGTACTGCTCCGTTTAGGCAGGTTAAGACGCCCCCTTAAAGTGGGGGCGGGCACGAGTGTGGTTTATTAAGTGAGAGACGAGGACTTTGCTGGGCACGCTCTCTTCGGCCTTTCCTGGTATGCATTAGCGTATGCATTTCAACGATTCTGGAAAGGTCTAGGTTGTGTCAGCTTTGAGTTACCAATGCGGGTCTGCATCCGTGTTGCAGATTACGATTCTTTTCCTCACTTTTCGTTGTAAGACGCCCAACGATCCTTTTTGTAGTATTGAATGTCTCCTGTATCGAAACTTGGCTGAGCCTTCCCTGTCCGTGACTTTTATACCCAGATTCGCAACCTATGATTAAGGTAATCCGGCGTTAAAGCGGAGATAGAGATAAAATAAAAATAACGCGCTAAGCTAGAAAAGGCAGCGAAATTGCGTAGTTAAGCGTAATTAGGATTTATATAACTATCTAGATATATATAGCGAAGCTTTCCCTTATTAGTCGAAGCGCCTTAGTAACTATTCCTATCGAAGGCGAATAATTAGGCCGTAGTTATAATAATTCTACTATTTCTTAATCTAGCTAACCCCCTAAATTAAGGAATTTCGTAGTAGTTACTACTATATCTATATATACTATAATTATAAGGGAAAATACGTATAATAACGAGGACGAAGAGATATACTAATAAAACGAAGAAAATATAATAACCGATAGCGATAACGATTATAGTACTATTATAACCGATACTATTATTATAGCTGCTATAATAGCTACTATATAGCTTATACTATAAGAGCTGTTTGCTTAGCTACGCGGCTACTAGCCTAGCTTTAGACCGACTAGTAAGCGCCGGGCGTTATAGTAGCCCGCGATATTACTATTAGATTAGTATCTAGCTAGCTACGAATTAAGATTCTAGTCGCTATTTGTTAAGAAACAACTTAAAAAGCCTTTATTATACGTATTCAATATATATAGCTACTAGCTATAAGCCCGTAACTAACCTAACTACTATAACACCTACTAGCTATTTAACAATAACCTTAGTATAACCCCTCGGCTAGTATTAGCTTAAGCGGCTAGTAGCGGATATCGAAGGTCTAGGCTATATATAGGTATATAAGGGATAGGACTATATTGTCTAGACTTTTATACTTACTTTAATACTTATTATACCCTCTCTCTTATATAGCCTATAAAGCTATTTATTAACTATCGATATAACTATCAATATAACTAAATAAGAGGCTTATAGGAATTATAGGAGGGTAACTACTTAACCTCTAAGTTACTTTTTAATCTAGGAAGCTAGAGACTATTAGGATAACTATATCGAACTATCGATATAGCTATAATAATAGCCTATTAGAATTATAAGAGAATTATTAAATAACCTTTAAGTTACTTTGTAATTTATAATATAGCTAAGGAGGGGTCTAGTTAGTAAAGAAAGGGGGTATTCCTAGTAAGGAAGATTATATATATAAGGAGCTTTTCCCTCTTTTTTTTCCCTCTTCTCTTTCCTTCCTTTCTAGCTTAAATTATAATAATAATACTACTATATAGCCTACTTTTAAATATAGCCTATTTTTTAAAGCTTAGCTCTAGCCCTACTTTTACTATTAGTTATCTAAGCTTAGCCTAGCTAGCTTAGTATTTCTAGGGATTAAGTAAGACTATATAGATCCCTCTTACTAAGTAATACCCTTTACGACTACGGATAAATAACGTACCCTAGTATAGCCTTTGCTATCTATAGTACCTACGAAGTAACTATATGTCTATTTAGCTAGATATTAGTTATTCTATAACACGCTATTCCGCATAACTAAAGAGGAGTTTAAAGCGCTTATAGAATAGCTAGCTAATAATACGGACTTAAGGTTATCGCGGTATTAGTCTATTAAGTAGAAAGTAATAATATTCCTATTTATCTATAGCTATAGCGCTATATAGCGTAGTATAGCAGCTCTATTTAGCGTTTGTTAGAGCAGGTCATAGTGGAGGAAATGGTGTAGGGTAGGTTAATTGCTAGATAGCTTATTTTTTGAGGTTTTTTATAGTATAGGGTATGTAAAGATTAGATTAGAATTAAGAGAGAAGAGTGTAATTAAAGTTATATATATTTGTCTATTAATCTTAAATTCCTAGGGGGAAAAGCCCCTACTTATAGACTTCTACTTAGAGTAGGCCTAGCTTATAATATTTATATATATATAAAAGCAATACCCGGATATAGATTTCCTATCTTCTAGGCTACTAGCTTAGCTAGTATCGGAATATCCTTTTATAAAATTATCATTATAAGGTATATTATAATTATAGGTTATTTTAAAGCTAGGAAATTTATTTAGATATTTTTATATAGTATTTAAAGCCTTAAAGTATATAAAATCTAGTTTTAAGGCAAATATAGTATAAGATATAACTATATATAATATATTAGGCCTAGTAAATAAAGCTAGGTATAATAAGGATCCGATTTCCTTTTAATATTATAGTATTTCTTCTCTAATAGCGCTATTAGTAGACTTCTTTAATTTTATTCCCGCTATAGTAAGTATATTAAAAGTCCCTATATTTTCTTTATTATATTCCCTTATTTTACTTTTAGTATATTTTTCTTAGGATAAGGTTATTATTTTATTACTTTAGTTTCTTTCTATATAAATAGCTAGAAAGTCTTTTAATTCGCCTAAAGGCTAAATTTTAAAATATTTATTTACATTAGTTATTATTTTATTAATTATACCTTCTTCTAGCCCTATTATAAGAAGGTTATTCATATAGATTACTATAGCTATTTTATATAGCTTATTTATAAATACCCCTTTATCTATAAGTAGGGCTATAAATCCTACTTTTCTTAGTACTAAGGAAAGGTAGTTATACTAGAGCTTTAGGCTTTATTTAAGGCCGTATAGAGCTTTTCTTAATTTAGCTACTATTTTACCCTTTTTATAAAGGCCTATAAGACTAGATATCTTTTCATATTTCCTATTTAAAATAGGGTTATTATTAAAGATATCTTTAAGTATATTTTCTTCTAGTCTAGTAAGTAATATAGTATAGATATCTATATCTATATTTACGTAAACGAAAGCGTTCTTTATATCGTATTATAAAATAAGGTAATTTAAAGCCGTAGCTATTATTAATAGTAGTCTTATAGACTCGGGTCTTACGGTAGTAGTAAAGGTTTCTAGATATTCTAGCCTTTCTATTTACTTATAACCTTATACTACCTAATGGGCCTTATATTTTAATATATTATTTTTATTATCCCGTTTTATTTTATAGACCTATCGGCCTCCTAACGCTTCCCTATCGCTAGGGAGCGTAGTTATTTCCTAAGTATTTTACTTAAGAAGCTCTTTAGCTTCTATTTATATAGCTTCTTTCTAGCTATTATATTCTAGGCTATTTTTAGCCTACTTATAAGTTTTAGGTTCTATAGGATCCGTATTTTCTAATATAGATAATATAGACTCTTTATATTTAGAATTTAATATAAGATTTATTTCGGGGTATTCTTTAAGTTCCTTATAAAATTCGGATAGCTTTCTAGGGATAACGACTCGAATTTTCGGATCTATATTATTATTACTAGTATTATTACTAGTATTATTATTATTATAAGAGTCTATTTCTATAGAAGGTCTCTCTATAGGTATATTATTATCTTCTCCTATTTCTTCCTCTTTATCTTTATTTAGATAATTATCCGGAAGCTTATTAAGTATAAAAAGAAAGGTATTAAAATTAAAGTTATAGGTATTATTATTATTTTTTAGGAATTTATTTTCTAGGATAGTTATATCTCTCGAAATAACTACCCTTCTTTTATAAAAATCCTAGATTTTATAAGTATTTTCGGAAAATCCTATTATAACCCCCTTAAAAGCTTTAGTTTTAAGCTTATCTATAGGGGTTTTATTTTTATAGTATATTATACTTCCGAATACCTTTATTTTATCTAGGATATTTAGAAATAAAGCAATATTATCTCTTTTTTTATAAGGGTTACGCCTAGCCTAGAATACGGCGTCTTATTATATATATATATAGAAGCTAATATAGCTTCTCCCTAACGGTATTTAGGTAGCTTAGCTATATATAATATAGGCCTAGACTTTTCTAATAGGGTTCTATTTATTCTCTCTATAGCTCTATTAGGCTTAGGAGTCCTAGGAAGTATAGACGTATAAATTATACCTATTTTTTTATATAAAGATTTTATAAGGTATATAAATTCCTTTACGTTATTAGAAAATACCTCCTTTATCCTAGAATTATAAGTATTATTTATAGCTTTAGCTTTATATTTTTTAAATTTATCTAAAGCTTCTACTTTAGATTTTATTAAATATACTTTTAAATATCTAGTACTATAGTCTAGAAAAGAGATATAAGAGTTATATTTATTATAAGTAAGGGTTTTTATAAGACCCTAAATATCTATAGCTATCTTCTTAAGATATCTATAGTTCTTTTTAGACGGCTTTTTATTTATTTTATTAGTTACCTTTGCCCTTAGGTAATATTCGCAACCTTATATTTTTATTATATCTTCCTTAGTTATTTTTATATCCTTATTAAATCTTTTAAGGAATTTATATAGGGATTTATAATTTAGATACCCTAGGCGTAAGTACTATATATAGATATCGAAGGACTTCTTTATATTTAATATAAGGAGATATTTATTTTCTCTTTCTCTAGAAATAAAGGGTATTTCTAGAGGGATATAGTATAGGCCGTTCTTTAATATTCCCCTAGATATAATATTAGCTTTATAGTCTAATAAAAAGAAGTCTTTCTTAACTATAAAAGTATAGGTATTTTTAAAGTAGGATTACGATAGAATATTAACCCCTAATTCGGGTATAAAGAGGTAATCTCTTAGTATAAATTTTCCCCTTTTATTATTATTATTATCTAAAAACTTAAAAACTAAGTCTCCGGATCTTAATACCGTAATAGTACTAGCTTTTCCCTAATTTACCTTAGTATTTATATCTTTATAGTTTATTAATATATTCTTTTTATATACTATATACCGGGTTACTCCCGTATTATATATAAAGTTATATATATTTTTTCTATTTTCTAAGGATATAAGATTTATTTTTCCTTCTCGAGCTTTATTAGTTATAGCTTTTTTTTAAAAGAGGTTTTCCCTTATAGATCCTATAAGGTTATTATTACTATAAGTATTATTTATAGGGGTATTATTTATAGGGGTTATAGTATTATATACCACCTAAGACGGAGCCTTAGGTATAAGAGCTTTCGAATAGTTCGAATAGTTATAGTCCGATATATTATTATCGTAGTTATAATTATCGTTATCGGATTTAATATCCGAGTTATTAACTATATTTATATTCTCTTTATTCGAGTCGAGGGTTATTTCCTTAATAGCTTTTTCTAGCTTCTTAGGGTTATTAGTATTTCTAGCCTTATAATTAGGCTTAAAAATCCGGTTATTTTTATCCGTTATTCTAAATCCCTTAAGGGCCTTATTCGGATCGAGGAACTAGTAGTCCTTTATAGTATACCCCTTTTTCTTATAATTTTTATAAGATATTAATTTAAGGGGATTTTTCTTATATAGCTTTTTCGCAGCTATATAAGCTTTTTTAACTAGTATATTATTTATAATATTTTTAGCTTTATCTATAAGACTAGCCGTAAGAGATTCGACATTATAAGCTAAGGTGTTATTTTTAAGAGCTTACGTTATATATATAATATAGCTAGTAAAGCTCTCGTCGAGGCTATTTAAAATCTACGTAATAATAACTAATTCCGGGATTTTAATATTTCGAGATCGAAAGTTATTATTTATTTCTTTTACCTTATTAAGGTATTTTTCTATAGCCTCTTTAGGCTTAGTATTAAATAAATCCTTAATAAGGAAGAAATTAAACGTAAAGTTAGTAGGATTATATCATCCTTTTAATATATCCTAAGCTAATTTAGTATTTCTTAGGTACTTAATTTATATAAGGGGACCGTCTTCTAGCCGAAGGAGTATTAAAGTAAAAGCCTCTTTAGTTTTATTATAATTTTCCTACGTTATAGCTAGGATAAGCTTCTATTTAATAAAATAGGCTTTTATTCGAAGAGCCTACGTAGGATAATTCGAGCTCCTAGCTAGCTTAGGAAATTTAATTTTATCGGAAGAAGGTATTTATATATATATATACTAGAGCTTTTTTAGCTTTTAGCTAATTATTAAGAGCTATTACTAGCTCTACGTATTTTATAGGAGCTTTTAAAAACTCTTTATTAGCTTCGATAGGATCTAGAAGATCTATATATTTTTCGAAAGCCTTTTCTAGTTATTTTTTAATTTTAAAAGCCTTTATAAAGTCTTTATAAAGGTCGAGGAGTATTAAGAAATAATTATACTTCTCTATAAGTATTATATAGCTACTTATAGTAGCTTTAAAATAAATAGGAATTTATTCTAGTTATACTTAGACTTTTAAGTAGTCCGGGCTTATAACCTATTAGAGTAAGTTATAGTAGAAGAAATAGTATAGGGTAGGTTAATAGCTAAATAGCCTATTTTTTAAGGTTTTTTATAGTATAGGGTATATAAAGATTAGATTAGAATTAAGAGAGAAGAGTATAATTAAAGTTATATATATCTATTTATTAATCTTAAATTCCTAGGGGGAAAAGCCCCTACTTATAGTTAAATATCTTAGGAACTAGAGGACCTTTACGGTTATAAAGACCTATATATAAAATCGCTAAAAATACTATATATAAGGGAAAATTTAAGTAAAAGTATATAGCTTAATTAGAGTTAATTTCTACGTATTAGTAATAAGGTTTATTAGTAGAGGCTATACATACGTATACTACTATTAACCTTATACGGATTTTACTATAGAGATTTTAATCTTTAATTTTAAGCCCTAGGACCTACTTTTCCCAAATAGGCAATATATATAAAATATATAGAAAAAGAGTATTACTAATTGTATAGTAGAAAATCTCTAATTGAATCGTAAACCTATATTTTGCCTATTTTAGCCCGCGCTAAGCCGCGCTAGCTAAATTAGCTATATAGCCCTAAGTACTAAAGGGATCCCCTAAAGTTATATTTCCGTTATAATAGGGACAATAAAAGCGAAGCCTTAATTCGGCTAAATATTATACTTTTTACTATTTCTATAGAGTTAAGGCTAGCTAGCTAGCTAGCTAGCTAGGCTACGGCCTAATTCGCTTAAAAAACGTATTTCCGCTTAGGCTAGTAAAGTTATAACTTTATAGCCTATTAATTATCCGGTTAAGCTAACGAAGGCGTGCTAAGTAGCGTACTAGGGATTACTATTATATCTATCGTTAGCTATAAAGCTAGCTATAATGCTAGCTATAATACCGCTTATAAAGGCCGCGGCGTTAATATAACGCCGCGACCGCCCCTACTACCTCTACTGCCCCTTCTACGTCTACCTATAGATCTAGAGCTTTATATTTTGCCTATAATTTTTGGTAATCTCGATTATTATAAGGACGGCGGCGGGGGCGCTGGCGTTAAAGTCCCTTAGAGCTCCTTAACTTCTAAAAGTAAGGGCATTCGCTATATACTCGTAATAAGGCGCCGGCTACTCTATTAGCTCGACCGCGGTAATAACTATTATAATAAAGCTAGTATTTATAATAAAGTAGCTCGTAATAGTTAGTATATAAAAGAAGTAAGTATAGCTACCTTCCCGTTTTAGAGTATACGTAGTTAGCCGCGAAGGTTCTATATAATATTAAGGTCGCGGATATAAAGTAATAGCTCTATAAAATCCTAATAGTAGAAATTAGCGAAATTTATATATAAATATATAGGATTCTTACTAAAGGCTTCTCGAGCTACTAGCGTAAATAAATATCTTCTTTCTTAAGAGGCTCGCTTAACTATAGCTAGGGTAGAATCTCGTAAGTATAGGGTAGCCTATACTACTATATAAATATACCTCTATATAGTAGTAAAGGCGTAGCTAGACTTATTATTTTATTAAGTATCGCGGCCTCGGCGTAATAGTATTATTAGGTAAGGAGATTAATAGCTTAGTATATAATAGTTATATTTAAATCGCTAAGCTATAGCTAGCCGAGATATCTCTACCGCTATAGTAGCTATTACTTTACCGCTTACTAGTTATATATACGCTCCTTATTCTCGATTATCTATATAAATACTACATAAAGGTAAAGAAAATCCCTAGTACTAGTTAGTAAATAAGACTTTACGTCTTTATATATAGTTTCTATAGGGCTATTAACCCTCTAGCTAAAGTTACGATAGTAGTTAATATAGTACTTAGCTTACTACTCTCGCTAGACTATATATTTATTAGAGATATATATAATAATATAGCTTTATTACTAGCTAAAGGTCTTATTAAGCTACTACTAAGCCTAAGTAAAGGTATCTTTAGTTAGGGCGTAAATAACGGCTTACTAGGCGGCTAATATACCCTCGCGGCTATAGCTTAGGTTTAGTAATACTATAACGCCCGCGGTAGCTTCTTCTTAAGTTATATCGCGGGTAATAGCCTCGTTAGCCTCGTTCTTAGCCTCGTTATTAAAGCCGCTATTAGACGCTTACTTAAACTAAATTTAAGCTTAAACGTTAGCGTTAATATAATATATATAGAGCTACTACTATATAGCTAGAAAGACCTAGCTAAGAGCGTTCTTTAGTACTACTTCCTTATTAATAATAACTATAAAAGGGGCGGCGGCCCTAACTTACTAATATAGGTCATCTAGCTACTCGTATAGCTATTAGAAGCCTTCTTACTTCTCTATATTAATAAAGCTAAAGGTAAAGTTAGCTATAAACTTCTAGTTAATAACGCTTATAGCTTAGAAGAGATATATCTTAAAGCGGTTAGTCTTATACGTATTATTAAGGCCGAGTACCTCTAGAAATAGCTTTTATATTCGCTTATACTAAAGATAAGTCTAGAAGATTACCTTAACCTTATTTTTATTATTATTAGCGTATTTAATTATATATTTAAGGTTATTACTATATAGCTATATAATAAAGGCCTATATAGTAGTTATACTACTAAGGGACTTAAACTATAGCTTTTATTAATCGTTATAGATATTACGTAGCTAGAAGTATAACTACTAAACTTTAGAAGAGTCTCTAATAATAGTATTAAGCTCGCGAGCTAGTAGGGCCTTATACTTTAATATCCGCTTCTCGAGCTTATTCAGTCCGAAGGACTTTATTACGACGATAACTGAGGTTCAAAAGCTCTGCTCGTATTGGTCAGATAAGTCTCCACTCGACGTCGATTGGATGGCAGTCCTGCCTGGGTATTGTAACGGGCTGAGCCGTGAAATGTGCACTCGGCTGATGCCGATGCTAATAACGCCACCAAATGAGGGTCTCACAGCCTGCCCCTGAGCATCGTCTATACGTCACTAGGTAGCCAGCTCCTCGAGAGCATCCCGCTTTCCCGCTTTTCTTCTCTGCAATGCAATCAATTCGTTGGTTGGTAGCCCTTTCAGGTGTAAAGCCAGGTGCGCGGTCTATATGGTTGTCCTGCCCGCGCAGTCCCCCCTCAGCCTTCCTCATCAAACCGTCCCTGCAATCCAACATACTATGGCTGATTCTATCCCTTCAACGAGTGTTTGCAGGAAGTGCAAGCAGGAGAAGCCGGCACATCAATTCATTTCGAAGACAAAGTCCTCCATTACACGTGGAAGACGCACGGCCAACTGTCTGGACTGTAGGAATCGACAGGCCTCAGGCACCTCTAAGCGTACTGCAGAACAAGCTGAGTTGTCCCCAATACGTCGGTAAGGATTGCCATTATTAGACTTACAACTAGGTACACCGATTATCTCACAAGAACCTATTCTGCTGGGAACGCCACTTGCCACGTCAACAGGAGCAGACGCGCCTGCGCCGATTACTTCCCGACCAGGTCCCTTGGTTCCATCTCAAGAAGGCGTACGACTTGGAGCGCCGATCGAATCTCCGGTATCAAGTCCTTCTATTTGGCCGAGACACGCCCGGTGAAGATATTCCCGCCCACCTGTCCAGCAGTCGGTTATCGAACGTCGAGATTTCGAGCTTCCGGACCCTGACTGGATGGGTGATCTGTCCAATTGTCCGTTGTCTGATAGGGATAAGGAGCTCCTGGAGAAATTCTGGACGGAGTTGGAAAACGACCGAATGGAACGTTGCACCCGCTGTCAGGAGACATGGTTTGACATGGGCTTGAAAGATGACATTTGCAAGCGTTGCATCGCCAAGGACAAGAACAAAAAGGAGGATGAGCCTTTGTTTTTTTCAGCTGAAAATCAGCTGGATTTTGGCTTAATCCCTGTGTTCCTCCCTGAGTTGACGAAAGTAGAAGAGATGCTAATTGCTCCAGTTCATGTATTTGTGAACGTTATGCAGGTTCGAGGGCAGCAATACAAATATCGTGGCCATATTGTGCACTTTCTCCGTGTTGAGAAGCAGGTCCGATCTAGGAAGTAGGCTCGGCGGAGACCTGATAAGCTTGGCCGACCTATGCAGGGAGCTAATGCAAGTTTGAAGAGGCTGAAGAGGTTGGAGAGGTTAGGAGAGGTTGGAGAGGTTGGAGAGGCAAGAAGTTCTAAATAAGAGGGTATAAGGATATGACGGAATAGGGGTATAAGGAGGGGAAGCCTTCCTAGGGAGATAAAAAAAAAAAAGAAGAACGATTTTTCAGACGAAGAGACTTATACGGCATTTTCTATCTGTTCAAGCTAAGTGACTTCTCTACCCGTATAGTAACTCTCTTCGCGAGACTCCGCGATGTTGGCAAAGTGTATCGACAACTTCCCCTTTTACCCACTGAATTAGATGTTATCCTGCTACGTCCTCCGAATGCAGGTGAACATGCCCACCTCAACCGCCAATTCAGACGCCAGTTCCGCATACGCCGTCGTTGTCTTTAGCAGTGGCTGGACTTCCTGTCGAATAACCACCCGGGCTACCGAGATATTACTGTCTGCCGGAAGCGGATGTCAGTGCTGCCCGAGGATGGCGATGTACTTGATCAGGTTGCTACCGTGGAAGTCACCGATCCTCTGGCAGCTAATTTGGGTGACATCGAGAATGACGACATTGAGCCAGATGAGGCGAAGAGCGCGACGCACCGCTCCCTGCACGAGCAGCGACACAACATCAGCTTGAAATGCCAAATATTCGGAGAAAACCACACTTTTTAATATGAAATATCATGCCATAGAGATACATCCTTCGGACTGTATTACACCCTCCCCACCTCCGGTGAGGGTGTCAGCATATTTTACTAGCTATTAGTCCGGTAGTAATAGATATTATAAGCTAATAAATCGAGAGATTAGTTATAACTATAGCGACCTTTATTAACTTAATAGGTCTAGCGCTACTATAACTACTTTATAGCTAAAGCCGTAATCTTAATAAGGTAGTTAAGCTTACGGGTTAAAGCGTTACGGAGGCCTACGCTAGCTAACGGCCGCCGTAAGCTATAGTTATATATAAATACTATATAAGTTAGTATTACGGTCTTATTAACCTCGCGGTAGTTACTACTCGATTAGCGGATAATCGCGGTACTATTCTAGCGATAGAAGGCTTATAAAAAGTTATAAAGACTATTAATTTACTCGAAGCTAGGCAATAGAGGTAGTAGCGGTATCTCTACGCCTTAGCTACTAGTAGAGTCCTTAGTAGTAGTAGTAGTAGCTATAGTAGCGGGGCTTATAATATTATATTTAGGTATCGCAGCTTTAATTAATACGAATTAGTAGCTTTACTTTTATAATAGCGGAAGTAGATATATAGAGGGATATAAAGAAATATAACTTTAAGGGATCCCTTTAGTACCTAGGGCTATATAGCTAATTTAGCTAGCGCGGCCTAGCGCGGGCTAGAATAAGTAAAATATAGGTTTACTATTCGATTAGAGATTTTCTACTATATAATTAGCAATACTCTAGAAAAATATAGTGAATTTTCCTAGATATTTTATAACTTTAATATATAACCCTAACCCTAAAAAGGCTAGTATTATATATTTAAAAAGCGGTTTTATAGTTATAAGGATAGGGAGATAATATTAACAATATTATCTATATAGGGAGGCTTTTTTCGTGGATTTTATAGTATTAATATAATATAGTATATATATTAATAGCGTTATATAAAGCACTAGATTAGCTATATTCTACGAGGTAATTAATATAATAGTATAGCTATATACCGCCTTCGTTATAATACTAAATAATAACGCGATCTCCCTAAAAGTTAAAGCTAATACTAAATTAAACGCCTTTTCTAGCTATATCGGCGCGGTTAATAGTATATATATCGTAGCCTACGTACTATTATAAGTATAAAGGAAATTCTTCGATAGAAAGAGTAATCTAACGTAAAACGTACTTATAGCTATTAAGCTCGATAGTACGTTTACGTACGTACTAGCTAGAGTAGAAGGAAGTATAAATAACGCTACGCTCGCTATAATAGCGTTTAATAGAAGCTTTACTATACTAAGCGGGCGCTTCTACCTTAGTAACCTCGGGTTTAAGTCGAGAAGAGGCCTTATTTTACTATATCTATCGGTTTATTACTACCTAGATAACTAAAGAAAGTTAGTAAACTTATTAATAAATAAGAAAGAGCTATATAACTTCCGCTACGCTTAAATCCGTATTATCGTAAAGTAAACGTTTAGTAAGGTAAAAAAGAAGTTTAAGATCTTTAGGAAAAATCTAATAGAATATATATTTAAAAACTAAGTTAAGATTATATATATTATAATAGGGCTATAGAATTTTATTATTAAATAATAAGAGGATAAAAGTAGTAGTAACGAATTCTTTAACGCTTAGTATAGGTCTAAGTTTATTATAATAGCTAGGGAAAAAGTAGATAAAGCTATTATTAGTATATTAATATTTAAGCTAAGGGATAAAATTATAAGAAATAGTTAAAATAGTTACTAAATATATTTAGATAAAGATAATAAAGAGAGTAGTAATAAGGAAAAATAAAAAGAAAGCTTATAATATAGTATTTACTTACTTAGCTACGAAGGTTTTAAAGGAGATTATCTAGCTAACTAACTACGCTATAGCTATAAAGATCGCCCTAACGCTATAGTAATAAGGGTATTACTAAATAAGCTTAGAGGATATCTTCCTATAGTATATTTCCTCTCTTAAGTAATATATTATACGCGCTATAATAATAAAGCGGTTATAGTAATAAAGTAAAGGTTATAGTATTAATAAAAAAAGTAGGCTTTTATATATATTATATATAGCTAGTAGTATATTCCTAGCTTATCTCGTAATATAACTTATTAAAGTTTAGGGTATATATAAAGGTAATACTTATAGTAATTATAAATAGCTATAGCTAGCTTTTTTTTCGTAGTATTAATAATAGCTTTAAAACGCTATATATAATAATATATACTAAGAATAGCTTTACTATAATACTACGAAACGGGATTTAAAAAAATCTAGCGAATTCCTAAATAATTAGGAATAGCTTTATTATACTCTTTAGAAAATTTAAGTTAAAAACTTTAAAAATTAATAGAGATTTTTTATACTAAGTATTACCTCTTCCTATATTATAATACTACCTTTTACCTAGCTTTACAAATATATATTACTAAATAATAGCCGCGGCCTATATATATAGTAATTTATATAAGTTATCTATATATATACTTACTACTCGATTTAACTACTTATTTTCTATTCTTATAATAACTTTATAACCCTTTACCCTATAGTAGCTACTTTTTTACTTTAGTTACTACTTTTCTTTACTTATTATAATAGCTTTATTTTTTTTATATAATAGCTTCTTTAAGTTTAGTATTCCGAAAATTCTAAGTAAAAGCGCTTTAAAAAGTCTTTTTTTATATTAAAATTATTATTATACTAATTCTAAAGTAATACTTTTATCGGGTTAGATATAGTAAGCGAAAAAAAATAAGGTAGTTACTACTTATATAGAAAATTAACGAAGTATCCTAAATAGTAATAATAATATTATTAGATCCCTTAAGCTAGCTTAAGGCTATTTTATAATACTAGAAAGTATTATAAAAGCTAGCGAATAAGGCCGCTATAATAAAGTTATCTTTAGTACGCTTTAAGCGCTTCCGCTAGTTAGTAGTCTACTTATCCTACTTTCTTTTCCCGTTATTAGCTTATAATACTAGTATTAGTATTTCTAATATAGCTATTAACGCTTAAGTCGATATAAAAAGGTTATTATTGTTAGCCTTACTAGCGGAGGTATTATCTATCGCTATCGCTAGGTTAATTAACTTAATCGTGGCTATATTACTTACTTTAGCGATACTATTCCTAGCTAGCTAGTTACCTAGGAATATAGCTATAAATAACTCCTTATATAGGAATTCAATAGCGCGAAGCTATAGCTCCTTTCTATTAAACCTCTTTTTAAACGCTTCTTATTACTTATTACTTACGCTAACCCGGCCTATCTAAATATCGTACTTAACGCTACTCCGCTTTATTATCTATAGGAATATATAATACTTCTTACTAAGTATATAATAGTAATTATATAGTCTCTCTATCGTTTAGTTTATCCTAGGGAACTATTTTACTAACTATAGTAAGAATAAAGCTATTACGAGCTTTAGAAAGCTAGGCTTTTTAACTATTAGGCGACTATTAGCGGAGGTAATAGCTAGCTACTTTAGGAATAATTTTATTATATCTAGTTACTACTAAATCTAAGTAAATCGGGCTTATAAAGCTATAGCTTATAAAGCTATAGCCGCCGCGTAGCTAGCTATAGAGCTAGTAGTAGTATCGCTACCCGCTACTACTTTAGGGGTAGTAGTAGCGGCGGTAATATTATTATTAGCTATAGCGGCCGAATCTATTATAAGCGGCGGTATAACTATATATAAATAGCTTTACGCGGCTAACTCGAAAAAAAGTAATTCTTACTATATCGCGATATAGCTAGCCTCCCGATTAAGTAGGCGGTAGAGCTTTACTTACTCTACGTTATATATCGAGCTTATAGGGGGGGTTTTAGGGTACTTTAGAGCGAGTTATATACTAGTAAGTTACTATAGATCGGTCGTGGTTTACTTAACTAACGTTTGCTAATCTTGGCCTTAGGAAGATGATTGGGCAGCGGAGCTCCTGATGTTAACAGCCCAGTTATAACACAATGCATTGTCTTCATCAGCTCCTGCCTGGAGTATCCTGCCGAAAGGCTGTACGGCGCGCATATACCCCGCCGCCGTTGTGACGTGGGGTCCTGGACGATAATAGTCGGGGATATAGACATGGTCAAACAAGGGCCACAAGGCTAACCGCAGGCAAGGCAGCAGCGTCAAGATAGCCATCGAATGCCACCCTCTAGGTCGACCATGGGGATGCAACATAGGATTCGACTAACATATGGATCGCGTCTAGAAGGGTCCCTTGCAGTGAGTTTTTTATGGCCATTGGTCAGACGTGGCCATGTGTTCTCCCTTACTCTGTGGCGGCGTTCCTACCTACTTGGTGAGGGGATGAAGGGCTGACATTACAGGCAGGACTTTGCATGATGAAATTAGTGAAGCATTGTGTCTGATGGCTATCGTTGATCCAGTCAGCTCCGCCCCCAACGTCTACATTCTACACCATATTCCCCTTGTGCCTCGTTTTACCTCTTACTATCACTTAGCTGGGTATCAATACGCTCAACTTACACTATTGCAACGACATTATCAACGTTCGGCGAAACCAGCTTCACAGTGGCCTTCACGCATCAAGTGGCGACGCCATGGGTGCTCGCGAAGCACTGATAGAGACTTGGTGTCTTTATGCCTTTGGATCAGTCATCATCTTTGCAAGAGTGGCCTGCCGATGGAGAATGGTTGGCATATCGGGCTTCAAGCCGGACGACTACATCATCTTCCTTTCGTGGGTAAGTCGGCTTGGGCTCAAATTAAGTCTCAGTGTTCACACAGATCATCCACCAGATGACCTATACCGTCATGACCGTGGCCGCGCACATTGTCGGCGGTTTAGGTGACCTACACGCTCTAGATATTGAACAGCGTGCGGCGCTGTCGGTAGAAGTCTCAAATCCGATTCCCAAACGCTAGGCATTCCGACCAAATGTGGTCGTCTTTATAACATCAGTCTCTAGCTATCTGCGAGCCCCAGTCTACGCTCAACATGGTGCCGCCTTTGATCATGAACATCCTTACCGACGTCATGATCATGGCTATTCCAGCTCCTATTCTCCTGAACGTAAACACTACATTTTGGAAAAAGCTTGGTCTTCTAGTCCTCTTTGGAGGAGGCCTATTTATCATGGTTGCAGCTATCCTGCGCGTGACAATGATCATGATTGTAAGTTGCCAATTACCTCGGTCAGAAAGCACCTCGACCAAGTCCAAGCCTGCCATTCTTGTCAATTTCCCCGCTGACAACTTGTAGATGAAAAATGGTCCTACCGCTGCCATCTGGTCATGCCGGGAAGACTTTGTGGCCATTCTGGTTGGCCAAGCCATTCTAATCCGACCGCTATTCTTCAAGTCGTTCTGGACACAGAATCCCAGTATCGTGGGAAGATCCTTCCACTTTACGTCCGAAAACTCAAGCAAGCCCGCGGCGGCTTTCGCGATGAACTCGAGACGCAAGCTAAAGCGGTATGACCCATTTAGCCTCACTGCGGCACTGGCTACGGTAGACGGCTATGATAACTCCCAGGAGGACATCATTGGCCATTGCGAAGAGCAGCAAAACGCAGGCGATACAATAATCGAGCAGCCAGGCGACATCAAAAGTAGCACTGCAATAACAACAAAAAATGAAAAACTAGTCATCCACGTGAGCAAGCTTTTTGAAGTTGATAATACAGAGGAAAAGAGCAACGTTCCGCATCACACACATCAGATGCGTGCCGGAAGCCAATCTAAGGCGTGGACAGATGCGCGACATAATGACAAGTAGGCGTCTGAAGTACGTATAACGAGGAGAATTGAATCGGGAGGAATATCGTCTGTTTCCTAGATAGTTTCTCAGCCTAGGCAAGACCCGTGGGTACTGAATCCCTCAAAGGGGATGACGACAAGACCTTCTCTATTACTGCAACTCGTCCCGACCCTGTTGCTTATCGAGAAGGCCGTGCGAATAAAACAAGTTGCATTCTTTGCCTATGTTCCGGGAGTCAGTTTCATTCTACGCACGCATGGACCAAGAGCTTACCAAGTCGCAGCGCATTATGGTGAAATGATTCCCAGGCATGTATCAGCGCAACACGACTCGGAGATGAGCCACATCGCCCTCAAGGCAGTGTCCCGCCCCCTCGTCGCTTCTCATGGGTACATGAGCTTGTGTCGTGGGGCGCAGCCAATGGAGCAGCTTTCGACCCAAGGAAGACAGAAGTGATGCACCTCTCCCGAGCGCCTCCTATATAGAGAGAGAGAGACGAAGACCTGCTGCTACCTGAAGGCAGCTCGACTAGTCCTGATTATCGAAGGGGCAGGAGGCGTCGCCGTAAATGGGCGACTGATCCTAATAGGTGTCACGGGCTACGCCCGGCATGGTGGACCCGGTTGTACCGGGTCCGGAGGTTCATGCTCCACCTCCGACTCCGCCGTGCGGAGCCGGTTGCTATCCCTTTGAGTGTCCGAACGCCGCCCCCAAGTCACGAACAGGGGTAAGGACGAATAAAAACGCCGCCACATCAGCAGTACTTATTTTTACTAGCAAACTAGGCTATGATAGAAGTCCCAACAATCCGGCCCGGTACAAATAGCTACATTGCACTGGTCACATCCCTTCTTCGTCTTTTTCGGCTTCTTGTTGCTGCTAATTTCCCCAAGCGGCCTGCGTTGACTCTGTGATCTTGGCTGCCCGGCTTTAAAGCCTTGACAAGCAACGCAGAGCGAGCCTCTTGATAGCTTGACGTGATTGTGCTGCAGTGATGTTATTGGATTGGATTGGAGCTGGATCCGAGCCTCGCTCCAGTCCAGTCCAGACGCACTCGCAGGGGCCCTCCAGGATATCCAGAACGGATCCAGTTCCTATTTTACCCATTTAAGGCAATCGATGAGCAACTGAACAAGGGTACTTGTCTTGTCCTTGCGGAATGACACCACCTAGACACGAAGCTCGTGTTTTCCAGTAGCTTGCGCCTACAGTACATTCTCCTTCCGATTTCCATCATCTGCGCCTCCATCCCTCTCTCCCACACGCGGCTCACCCGGTCCAACCGTATCCTCTGCCTCGCACTCTATTAAGCTGATGGCAGAGTCATCAAATGCCTTCGGCTCTGGGCGCCTATACCAAGCCCGTAGGCACTCGCTGGCTTCGATGACGTCCGTCTAAAGCCGCGAGCGATGATCGACAAGAAGGAGTTTGGCGCTGCTAAAAAGGCGTTCACACTCATCCGACATAGGGGGCAGGGCTAAAACGTCCAGCGCCATGCGAGCTAGGTCCGTCTTTAAGTAGTAGCGCTCATTCCAGTACTGAATAGGGTCGAGCTCCTCGTCGTCATTAAGACCGATAACATCAGTAGTGATGAACTCGTCGTAGTGATCCGCTGAGGACAGTACAGGGTCTGATTGAGGGTCGACGTGGCGCAGTTTGAGACGTTTGTGGTTTCTCACCGAAGTAAAGGATTTCTCCTTCGGTTCTAAGGCCTTAAAGACGTTGGGGGGAACCGGCTCACCGTCGGCGAACTTGCCTTTGTACTCTTCAGCCCAGTGTTCCTTAACTGCCCCAACGACGGCTTGTATCCAGGCCCGCTTATCATCATTGCCATTCCAAACCTGATGGTACCATTGGTTCTTAAGGCTTGGGTTCAACGATATGGCCGCATAGTAGGCCGGCGACTCATCGGCCTTGTTGTAGTACTTCTCACATTTCTGCCACGCAACCTCTACAGCCACAGCAAGCCAGTTATAGTCGTCATATTCGTTCTGTTTATCCTGCCTGTTAGGGCCGCGCCTCCGAAGGGCGTCTTCAGCGAGCTGCTCAAACTTTCGACGAGCAAAGTGGATTTCGTCCATGAGCTAGTCCAAGGACTGGAAATGATCTGCAAGAGTCCATTGTCTGCCTTCGTTCATTACCGTGGCTTCGTAGAACGTCTCAAATTGATCGTGGAGGTGTCCGAGTTCATCCCATTGCCGTGGTGTCAGGCGTTGGTCCAAGACGTCCCTGTCGCTTTGTGGAGGCTCATATTGATTACAGAAGAGCTGGATACGCTCTTTGACATTAAGAGCGCGTCCAATAGACAAGAAATAGGAATTCCAGCGCGTTGACTAGCTTTGGATGAGCTAGAACTCTAACGTCAGTGCTGAAGCCGGAGATATAAGTTGACACGAGTGACGAATTCCTCGCGATGCGCACTGGGGAGATAGCTTACCTCCAATCTGTCAAAGGCAGCCAGATCGCCGCCGACTTCAATCGATCTGAAGAACTGGCGCCGTTGAGGGCTAGCTCTAATATATCGAACGATGTTATGGAGCCTCCCAATGGCACCACGCTTCTTCCACAGCTCACGAATCCGAGCGTAGTCCCCTTCTCGATACGCTGAGTCCAGATCCTTGCAGGTCTTCGTAGCACCCTTTCCCATAATAAAGGCCTGGGCGCAGAGATTGACGATATGGCCCAGGCACCGGAGGCGTCTTCGTACACGGTGCTTCCTGCTCATGTTCGGATAGAGAGCTTGCAGGACCAGATCAATGCAGGAATCATTCGAACTTGCATTGTCCGCCATGAAATAACCGATGCGGCCTTTAATCCCGTAGTCGTCGAATATATGCAGGAGAACCTCTGCCATGTTCTCACCTGAATATTCGCCAACCAGTTCGCGAAGAGCCAGAACGGCCGTTCTCCGCTTACCGCTTCTGTTTATAAAGTGTGCGACACATCCGAGAATGGCCTGATAATTCGGTGACGTCCATATATCGAATGATATGGATATATTGCTGTGGGCCACCTGCATTTCTTGGCGCAGCCTCTCCTTTCTTGCCTCAAAGGCCTCCAGTATCCATCTACGAATCACGAGTCTCGCCTTTGGGATAAGCGTTGCTAGACCAGGGAAGACATAGAAGAGGAGTTCACGAAAGTAGAGGTTCTCGATTTGAAAGAAGGCGATGTGACAATAGACGATCCATCGAATAAGAAGCTCCTTGAACTCGTCAAATCGGCGTTTGAATACAAGAGTGGATACGCTATTGAAGTCGACAATCGAAGGCTGAGATGGGTGGCTCTTCAGATGTTTATGCTCTCCCGTTTCCCTATCGATCTGGTGTTTCGATTCCAGGTGGTCCAAGGCAGTACTGTTGCCCTTGCCGGAAATTGGAAGTCCCTGTTGGCGTTGTTGCCGTTCGCAGAGATAACAGTACCAGAACCTCCTCGTCTGGTCGTGCTTGAGTTGTATGTCTTCACCGTAATGCCAGACGACTGACGTCCTTTTCTTGGTGTGCTTTTGGGACTTTGCCACGGCAGAGTGGCGAACATATTGCTTCCCATTCAGCTTGAATTCGTCCGGTTCGATTAGGACGTCGGCGTCGTTTGGGCGAGGACTTATATGTGTTGGAGCAAGGATAACCCGATCAGAGTCAGGACTGCGCGAGCCAGGAACGCCGAAATAGCTAGAGATAGTGGCCATGGTATAGCTGGTGAGTTGACTGTTCAGGCATGTCTGCCACAGCAGAAGAACTGCTGAAGCCACGAGCGACGCGTTTGCCTCCATGGGCTGCCCGCGGCGGACCAATCTGCACGCGTTGGATAGATGCGCGTCGTGTAATATCTTGCGGCGGCAAGAGCGCTGTCGACGGCACGAAATAGGCTTAGCCCTCGCTGTATCGGGTTAGACAATTGGAGCTCCAGGAGCTGACTGCCAATCGATCCAATCCAATCCAACTCTTCGAGAATTGGGATCCAGTCCAGGCAATTTTCCGTCTAATCCAGTCCAATCCAAATTGCCTCCAATCCAATAACATCACTGTTGTGCTGCGCAATAGGCGTAAATGTGTCGCCAGCTCGATGCCGTTGTCTTGAGCTACCGTCTTTGCTGTAAGCCTCGCAAAGGTCTCTCACAATGCGTTGCCGCCACTCGTGCTGTGAGGTTATTCGTAGCCAGCTTGGCTGGCCCCAAAGCTGTAATAAGTAGCTATTGACTAGAGCAGTCTCAAGCAGAAAGGACCACGCAATTGCTCGCCAGTTTCCCTTGCAAATACGGTGGTCTAGTCCCTCACCTGCTCTTAGTTGATCACCAATATCAACAGCACCCATTTCATCGTTATATACCGCTGAAATAGACGGCACAGATAGCTCTTTTACCGGTTCATCACCAAATTTATGCTATATTGGGCGTGCGCGAGACAGTATTGTTGTCGGTCGCCGGCGTATACGCTGTTCGAATTCCTTGCCGGAATAGACTATTGAGAGGAAAAGCACAAGAGCATTATCCTTCCACGCGAATTGGTTGACCTAGGGGAAGAGGAAGACAAATTAGTAAAGGAAATACTAACGAGCTTGTCTCTTAGAGCTCTACCTGACCGTCAGGGGTAGGCGCAGTCCTAAGTATGCCCCAAGACCAGCAGTCACCCTTCGTGTCAGCTTTCTTAGCCTCCACAAACGGTTAATAGAAGCCACAGTTAATGCGGGCTGTGCCTGTGGCCCCAATCCCTAGCTAACGAAGAGCTTTGAGTAGGTTTGGTGAGGAAAAAAGGTTATCGAAAAAGACGAGTGTCACGGCACCTATGGCTGCGAGCAGCTTTGACTACGCACCACTTGATAAGGCCGAAAACGATCCGTTTTCGGCTAATAGTATGTGTGATGTGGAACTGGCGGGATAAGCGATAAGCCACGTCCAGCCTCGCATTGGCTTTTCGAGGTAGATAACCTCTTAGATCAAGGAACGCCGGCAGAATTAGACATAGGACTAGTTCAGTTTAGTTCAGTTCAGTTTAGTTCAGTATATTTTTCGTCCAGCAGCCTATGGCTGCTCAGGTCTCCGCGAGGGAGCATAGGACGTGCTAAGCTAGGGGCTATCTATATACTATATAATATATACTATATAATATAGAGAATTTAAAACCCGCTATCTAGCATTTTATCGGCTTAAAGGCGCTCGTAATAAGCCTATTGCCCGTTAGCGGGACGTCTAGGCTTAATAGGAAACGCTACTTATAATTAGGTTAGTAGAGAGTACCTAGGGCCTTATAGCCCGCGAGGACTTCGACGAGTACCTAGTATTAAGACCGTAGTACTTGCCGGAGACTATATAGATTAGGAGAGATAAAAGAAGGAAAAGTAAAGGGCGAGGATAGAGTAGTAGTAGTCTACTAGCGTAGGTAGATTACTCCGAAGAAAGAGCTTACTTTCGCTAGTTTTATAAACTTATCGAAGTCTTTACTAATAGCTCGATTAATAGCTTTAGCTAGCGACGGCGCGAGTCTTAACCGGTACTATAGCGCTACCTTTCTATAATAAAAGATATACGATAGGTCTTTTCGTCGGCTATACGAGCACGTTAGTCGCGTATCTTAGTAATCGAACCTTTTATAGTAGTTAGTAAAATCCCCGTAGCGGCTCCTTACTATAAGTAAATAGTAGAGTAGAGGCCGAGAAAGCGCTAACTCTCGCGGGTAGCTTATCGTCGCCGTTAGATTTAAAGTCTCGTATTACTTAAGTATAGAGGCTCGCTACTAGGCTTTAAAAGCCTCTTCTAGCCGTTATTAAGCTATTTTTCGTAAATACGCTAGCGTCGGGGCGTTATCCGCTAGTTTTAGTAAAGATACTCCCGCTTTCGCAAAAGTATTAGCTTCCTCATTACCTAGAATATTAGTATAGCTAGGAATCTAACGGACCTCTATAGCTCCGTATTCGTATACTAAAGACTAAAACTTAATAAAGACGTTTTGCGATAAGTTACTCGGCATACCTCGTAAGTATCTCGCGGTCGTAATATTATCGAGATAGATAAAAACGGGGTTAGTATCTAAGAGGCTTACTATAGCTTTTAATCCCTCTAGTACTCCTTTCGCTTCGGTATTAAATACCTTAGTAAGTCTAAGACGGCCCTTGCCGCTTAGGATTATAGATCCGTCCTAGTAAACGATAAAGCTATATCTAACGTAGCCCTCCTACTACGGACTCCCCTAAATAAGCGGGATCCGTAGGATACGGGCTAATTACTATAGGATAAACCTATATTACGGGCTAATTACTAAACGAAACGTACGATTAAATATATATTTTTCTAAAATCTATTTTTTCTATTCTAATTAATTACTAATCTTAAATATTTAATAAGGAAAGGTAGAATAGAAAGTATTAAGGAAAATCCCTAGGATTTCCCCCGTATTATTAGTCAATATCTTAGAGCTTTCCTTCTAGTAGCCCGTACTATTATTTATTAAGGCGTTTTTAGAGCTCTAGTAAATTACGCGAAGATAACTAATAGATAATAGTAAGAAATATTTCGCTTAGTTATTTTAGGATTTCCCCTAAATTACGCGGGGATAACTAATAGATAACGGTAGGAACTATTCCGCTTAGTTATCTTAAGATTTCCTATAAATAGCGCGGGGATAACTAGTAGATAATAGTAGGAAATATTCTACTTAGTTATCTTAGGATTTCCCGTAGATAGCGCGGGGATAACTAGTAGATAATAATAGGAAATATTTTACTTAGTTATCTTAGGATTTCCTATAAATAGCACGGGGATAACTAGTAAATAATAGTAGGAAGTATTCCGCTTAGTTATCTTAGGAATTCCTATAGATTAAGTAGGGATAACTATAGGAAAGTATATAGAAAAGTCCTACTTAGTTTTTAGTTACTAGTTATCCTATAATAATTACCCCCCGTTAGAAAGGAAATACTAATATCCTTACTAAGGCTAAGATTATTTATAGCTAAAGTATATTAATTATCCGCAAAGTCTTATTTATATCTAGCTAAAGTGCTTATATATCTTATCGTTAGAGATCTTAGTAATAAGTTATAGTTTCTCCGTAAAGCTTTACTAACTACTACTTTAAATATCTATTAATAGTTATAAAATTCTTAGTAAAATCTAGTAAGTATAGCGGTAATATTTTATTCCCTTTTTCCGCTATAGCTACCTATTTTAGATATATATATATATAGGAAATCCGGGTAATATCTCGTAGATACTATAGCTAGACTATAGTTATCTTTCTCTCCTAGTAGTAGTTAGTAATATCCCTATATTCGCTAGAGAAAAGTCGTAATTACTACTAGTACTTTCTCTCTTAGCTATATTTTATATAGTCCTATAGTAAATCGTCCCGAGGTTAATCGCTTTACTTAATAATATAGTATACTAGTTAGTAAAAGTAATATTTTAATATTATAGACGTAGGGTCCTTCGCCGCGTTTCTAAGCTAGGTAGGGTATAAGTAGTTAGTATATAAAAGGCTATATTAATAAAGCTATACTCGTAGTAGGATATCCCTTCCTAGCGGTTATAATAGTAAGGGAGCTCCGTTTTATAAATAGGCTAAGTTTAAAGTTCTAAGCTATAATAAGTCTAAGTTTAGGAGTAAATATAATATAGGAAAATAGACTTAGGAGATTTAAATAAATAGGATATCGTACTTATAATTAGGAGTTCTTTAGTTAGTATATTCTTAATTTCTCTAACTACTTATCTTTCCCTTCCGCTATAAAGTTAGCGGTATACTTAATATAAATATCTAGAGTATTCTTATCCTTTTATCCTCTTCTCTTTTTAGTAATCACTTACTATTAGTCTAGGCCCGCGTATATCTTATATATATTTATCCTTTATACTCCCTTCCCCTCCGTAGCTTATACGCTAGTTATCTAGGTATATTTATATCTTAATTATTTTTATATTCTACTTATATTCGCGTTAGTAGTATTACCGCTAGGGTAGGTAAGTAGCTATACTCCTCCTACTTATATATATATATAGCCTCGCTAGCTATAACGCTCGGGCTTTTATTACTACTTATAGAGTAGTATATCTTAACTACCTAAGCTTTACTTTAATTAAAAACTTAGTATATAATAAGTAGAGTATATAAGTAAAGCTAGGTATTAATATTACTAAGGTAGGTTAGCGGGTTCTTAATTAAAATATTTTATTATCCCTCGTTATATAGTATTATAGTATTATAAACTAAGTCTTAGGCTTTTATAATACTACCTAGGGGCGTACTAGCGGAATAGCTAAGAAAATTATAAGTACTACTAGTAGTAGTATCGAAAATATAGACTATATAGTTAGTTATATTAATAAATCCTTAGCTAAAGCCTAGCGCGTATATTACTACTAATAGAGTAATATTCTAGCCGAGGTAAACGCTTTATACTTAGAGGTAGTATTTAGCTAGAATTCGGCCGGTTCTCTTACTATCGATAACTATAATTTCCTATTTAGTATAAATACTATAGTAAGTAGGTTTATTATTCACCTTATTAGTAATAAGTAATAGGTTAGTAAGGAAAGGTCGCGGGGTAAAGCTATTAACTAAGGTAATATTAGCTAAGTAGTTATTAAGGATAGTATTAAGTTCTATTAAGAACCGGTTTATAGCCTAGATAGAGGCGGTAGATAGTATAGTTATTATTCGAATTATAATATATAGAGCGAATAAGCGCTACGCTATATTATTATTATTAATAAGGTTAATAGTATTATTAAAAGTAGTTTAATAGCGCGCTATTAAAAGAGCCCGAAGCGTCTAGGGTAGTCCTTAGAAGAAGCGAGAAGTAATAAGCTTAGTAATTTACTTTACTTATTTAGTAAACTTATCGATAAATATCTAGAGCTTATTATTTATAAGCTAGTCGATAGTAATAATAATCTCGTAGTACTTATAGTTAAAGTAATTATTTTAAAGTAAAGCTTACGTTATTTGTTAGAGGAATATAATAGTAGAGGCAATACCGAGGGCGTTATTAATCTTATTACTATTCTTTTAAGTAAGGTTACTATAGAGTTTAGTAAGCTAGGCTAGGCGAACCTCCTAATTAGGGTTAGTATAGGCGGTAAAGTAGCCTTACTAACTACGGTTATTAAGTATCTCGTTAGTTAAGTTACTTTTTAAGTTAATATAGTAACTATTCTTAATAAATCTATTAAATAGATTAAATCCTTTTAAGCGGGCTTAGTAGTAGAATTTCTCGAGTTTAGATTTATACTTAGTATACTAGGTTACATAGATACCTTAGAGGCTATATAATAATTATTTATAGACTCTTTTTTCGTCGCGCTATAAGATTAAGAAGATAATATTAATTATTAAAATCCCTAATAGCTAAGCTATTATAAGTATACTTAACTTTATCCGCTTACTAAGTAAGAAGTAAAAATAAGATTTAGTAGAAAAGAAGTCTTTTATAAAGAAAAAAGCTAAGCTTTAAGCTTTAAGAAACTATCTAACCCCTCCTCTTAAGACTCTTCCCCTTAAGTCTATCTATAAGCTAGATAAAGATAACTTTAACGGGGCTATATTTACTATTAATTTATTTATAATATTAAAGCCGTATCGCGATATAGCTCTACTACCTCCTAAGTTATATAGAGAGCTAAGATATAAGCTAAATAAGGAGCTATAAATAAAAGTAATAAAGAAAGAGCTAAAAAAGCTTATAAATTAAGGAATATATAATCTCGTTAACTATAATAATTCCTTTAACCCTATATAGCTAATATAGGTATTTACTTATAAGGTAGATAAGAGAGGCTTTATTATATAATATAAGGTATAAATCGTTATTAAGGGAGATTTATAGGCTTATATAGATATACCTCTAGTTATATATATACTTATAGCTAAGACTTTTCGCCTTTTTATAGCTATTACCGCCCATTTCGACCTTAATACTTATTAATATAACTTTAGTAACGTATTCCTTAATATAAATCTCAATAAGAAAGTTTATTACCTAATACTTAATAGCTTCTATAAGAAGGAAAAACTATAAAAACTAAAAAAGGCTTTTTATAGGCTTCGCTACTTACCCCTTTTTAGTATAAAAAGCTTATATAATATCTTATAGCTTAAGGCTTTAAGCTAGTCTTAGAAAATCTATATATTATATATAATAGTAAGCTAATTATCTTTTTTTATATTAATAACCTTATTATACTATACTATAAGTAGTACTATAAAGAATATAAAATCTTCTATAATAACCTTATAAAAGCTTATATAGTAAAGGTATTAAGAGAGCTTACCTAGTTCCTAGATATTAATATTATAAGAGATAGGAATTAGAAGAAGCTATAGCTATTATAATAGTTATATATTAAGAAGATTACTTCGAAATTTAATTATATAAAGGTATTAAGACTACTTAAGTAGCTATTGCCCTTTAACCTATTAAAACTATATAATTAAGAAGCTATAACCTAGGAAAAGAAGTACTATTAAGCGCTAATTAGATTCCTAAGATATACTACTATAGTTATAAGAGCTAATATAGCTTACGTTATTACGAAGCTATTATAATTTTTTTAAAATCTAAGCTCTTAGTATATCTTTATAGCTAATACTATTATTAATCTCTTATATTACTATAAGGATTTAGCTATAATATATAATAGTAATAATTATATAGTAAAAGCTATATTAAATACCTCCTTTACTAACTATAGCGATAGGAAGAGTATATAAAGCTATACCTTTAAGCTCTTTAGCGGTATTATTATATATAAAGTAAGTAAGTAGGATATAGTTATAATCTTATTAATAGAGGTAGAGCTACTAGTACTTTTATAGGTAGCTAAAGAGCTTATTACTTTTAATCGCCTATATAAAAGTCTAGAATTCCGCTTAAATAAGCTTATTATACTTTAATATAATAATATATAAATAATCGGGCTACTTACGAAGGAGTAAGTTAAGCTTATTACGAAGCTTCGTTACGTTAATATTTATTATTATTAGCTTCGTTAAGAAGTATAAAGCGGTAAGATCTCTATTAATTAGATTAAGACTACCGAGATAATTATAAATAGCCTTATAAAGCCGCTATAAGGAGAGAAATTCGCTAACTTCTAGCGCTAAATAGGCTTAGCTAGCTTCTAGCTAGAACTTAGTAGAGGCTTTATAAACTAGCCTCTATTACTTACTATAAGGGCCTAGCCTATATAGTAGATAGGCTATAAAGGTAGCTATTTTACTTTAATTACCCTTATTATAATAATAAGTAATAATACCTTTTAATTATATATTTAATTAACGTTAGAAAAGCTAAAAAATAAGCTATATATACGCGAGTTAAACTTATAACCTTTAAGCCCTTTTACCTTAATTAGGAAGGGTATTTTATACTTACTAGTAGCGTATAAGCTCTTTTTAAAGGATTTTAATATACCTTAAGAGATATATATAACGAAGGAATTATACTTTAATAGTAACTAAGTAATAAAAGTAATATTAATTAACTATTATAATAAGTAAAAAAAAAGAATATTTAGGAATTAAGTAGTTATAGTACTATAGGAGCTAAGCTACCCTTACCCCCTAGCTAGATTTAACGGAACCTAGGCACTAGAGTTATATATACTATAATTTAAGATTACTATATAGTAACTATACCTAAGGATCGCTTAATAGTTAGACCCTAATACCCTAGAAAGCCTATAAAATATAAGTCTAGGTCTAGGAAGTTATTATTAGTATTATTACTACTATATTATTATTATACTTCTTTTTCTTTTTTTTAGTCGATTTCTTAAGTCGGGTTTTTACTTAAGTTCGAATAGCGAGGATAAGTCTAAAGCTATACTATTAATAAGGGAATAGAGAAAACCTTAGTAGGAAGACTCGCTTAAGGAGGGTAGGCCTATCTAGTCTCGTATTATAGTATATACTTATAACCGTTTAGCTAAACCGTATAAGCTTCTATACGTTATTAGTTATTTAATAATAAGAGATTTTAATATATAATACCTTTATAGTTCTTATAGAATAACCCTTATAGGAAGAGAATCTTAACTCGGTAATTAAAGCTATAGTGTAACTATCGCGAAGGTATAGCTAGCCCTAGGGGGGTATATTATAAGGTAGGATCTAATAGACTAATTAGCCCGAAGTCTCGCGACTTTATAAACTCGGCTAATATTAGTAAAATACTAACGGAAGCGGCTAGCCGGATCCGGAGTATTAATTATAATTACTATATTTATTTAGCTATATTTAGTAGTACTATAATAGGTATAGAGTAGGCTAGATATATAGATAAAAGGTAACGGTTTTACCTACTATTTTGCTAGCGTTAGCGTAATACAACTGCCAAGTCTCTCTACCTACCTCAGACCCATGCACTCACATAACTGTATGACAGTAGGGTCTTCGTCTCTTTACGTAATTTCCTTACGTAGTGCGGTTTTCCTTGTTTATCTTCCTAAAATACTAGATAGCGAGACGGGCGACGACGGGGGAACTTGACCTCCATTGTTACGGTGTCCGACAAGTGAGTATTGCAGAGTTGAGAAGTTGCTATTAGGGACTTCATACTCCAGGGCATCATGACGTGGCGGCTGAAGTGCCGAGGGCACACTCCGCAATGGGTCTCAATTTATAGGCCGCTACTATACCTTTAACCTTCTCTGCAAAGCCGAAAATAAAGTTAATATGGCGTGACAGATAGTCTTTGAGAGAATTCCACTTATAATCCCGCTCCGCAATCCCGCTCCGCAGCCGCTTCCTTCAGGACCCGCAACCCTTCTTGCCAAGCCGAATGTGGGTTGCGCTTCCTGGTCCCCCTACTTATTAGCAACGATGCCCAATGATATACTCAGAATCAGAATCAACAACCTCGATTAACTGCACCGCAGACCTCCTTCGCCATGTTTCTCCGGCCGATCTGTGGCGCATTCGTATTGTGCTACGGCGCTGTAGCAACTTGCCCGGACACGGACGGCAGTCCGATTGGCACAGTGCAGGTGCTCAATTACAACAACCTTGGACCTCAAAATAATGGGACCGCCGCAGCATTGGTTCACGATCAATTGAATCACCAAAATGCGTCGTCCACTTGTGCCACCATCGGAGAGGCTCTCCTACCTTTCTCCCAGCTGCCGAAGGACCGTGTTACCGAGCTTCAGCATCAACTTGACTACCTGGTTGCTACCGGTGGCCTCAAGTCGAACGATTCTGTCTGGGTACAAGACAGCCCATGTGAAGCTCAATGTCTGGCCTATTCTTACCATTTGAAGAAGACGTCGGCAGTGTCTTGTGGCTGGAAGCTTCCTGCCCTCTGTACATCCACAGTCGCTGCTGCCACCGACAAGGACGGAACAAGTCGGGTAGAATCCTCCGCCAAGGTCACCATCGCGTCCGAGGGCTACAAGTTCACTGGCTACCGCGACAAAAGATCTTTCCGCTTCTTGGGGATCCCGTTTGCGAACCCTCCAGTCAAGAAGCTCAGATTTATGGCCCCTCAGAACTACACTGGTAGCAAGGCAATCGACGCAACCAAGATGCCAGCTTCTTGTATGCAAGCCGAGTCCCCCTACGGAGACACCGGCAATATGTCCGAGGACTGTCTCTATCTCAATGTCTTTACACCAATCATCCCCGCAACAGTATCGCACTCCTCTCCACGCCGACCTGTGGCTGTCTACTTTTATGGTGGTGCATTTATGGTGGGGGCCAATTCTATGATCGATTATGACGGAGGAAATTTTGCCAGCCGCAACGACGTTGTCATTGTTACTGTCAACTACCGACTTGGCGCGCTTGGGTTTCTCGCCACCGATTCTCTGGTAGACGGAAGCCTCAGTATCAAGGACCAGATTCAAGCTCTACGATGGGTCCGGGACCGCATAGCTGCATTCGGCGGCGATCCTGACCAAGTCACCATCTTCGGACAATCCGCTGGTGGCCAGAGTACCGTTGCCCTCATGTCTTCTTCATCGGCAAAGGGGCTCTTCCATCGGGCCATTGTTCAGTCTGCTCCTGTCGACTTCCCCTGGTATCCTCGAGAGGTCTACACCAAAATTATCACCCCTGCAATTGCTGGTGTTGTTGGCTGCAACGGGACTAAGACGGAAATGGACCTCGTCTCCTGTCTGCAGGCGGCCCCAGCATCGTCATATGTGAACAGTTCCGCGGCGGCACTTAAAAACGGACTGTCCGAGATTGCATCTGCAGTGAGCCACAAGTTCCTACACACGAGCCAAATTGTGGCTGCAATCGAACCGCTCATGCCCATGGTTGACGACCAAGGAACTGGGGTTATTGATGACCAATTCGACACTCTTCTCCGGAACGGCTCACTACCATCTCGTGTGCCTGTCATGTTTACAACTGTCACAGACGAAGCCACACTGTTCGTGAACCAAGAGTTCAAGGAGCCGGTTGGGTCTAGTCAGAGTTCTATGAACGCAGTGCTTTCCGTTGTATTCCCATCTGCACTTTCCGAAAAGATGATTGCATCTGGTGCCTTTGCCACGGATAGCATAGATCCAGACTCTGTTCGGAACACCATCGGAAAAGCACTCACAGAATCCGAATGGAGCTGCGCACAAGCATACCTGCTAGATAACGGTGGCACTTCGAATTTTCCATCACTCTACGAGGTTGAGATTAAAAACGGCCACCATCAAACCACTATTGATGTAACTTCGACCTGCCTGCCGAACAGCGACTATAATGCAACGTGCCACACAGCAGACGTACTGTTAGTATGGGGCAACCTGAATAGTAAAACAAAGGATGTGACCCCTTACTATGATGACGAGATTTTGCACTCCCAGCTGCTGAATGACGCATGGGGGTCATTTTTCAGAACTGGTGATCCAAACCCCGATGTTAATATTCTTAAGATTCGTGGTCCAGCATATGCCTCTACTGTCAGAATCTTTGGCGATGAGAAATATCGGATCCAAAACTATACGAAAGGTACGCATGATATTACTTTACTGGGCATGCCGCCGTCAACTGTTGCAAATCCGGGATTATCGAAGCAGTGTGCTGTTTTTACAGACCATGGGTATACTTTCCAGAATGCAAAGTTGGTGGTATAATATGTCAATATGCCATTAAATAGGGTTAACTTATAGTAGTAGAGATGAATAAGAGTCATTGTTGCCATTCTTGTCCTCATCGGACCCCTGACAGAACTCAAAGCCGATCCACAAGTTGATGCGCAAGCCCTGTTAAGATTCATCTTCACAGTTGTGAACGTACTGTAGTCGTCGTCCTTCTGATCTGTGGTAGGGGAATGGCGCAAGTCGCGGGATGGTGCATCTGTTGAGAGGACCTGCGGCTGTTGTCTGCGGCTGAAGCTGGGGCTGAGGCTGGGCTGTTTAGGTTGAAGGGGCGAGAGATGATCGTGAGAGATGATCGTCGGCGCGTCCCGCTTTGCCACGTGCACTATGTCACCAACAATCATGGATTCTTACATCAACGATTGGTTTTACGAGACCGCGATCGCAATGTTATAGCGACTGATTGTAAATAGCTCCACTTACAATTTCTTCATCTTTCGGTCGCAGCCCATCTCAGCCAACACTGGACGCAACTTACGCCGGTACAACGAACGGGCCGGTGCGGCCGGTTCCAGTCTCTCATTAACAAAGGTCTCATTCACCAACCTACGACTAACACGTCCGTCTAGAGTAACTAAAACTGGGGACTTATAGGAAATTGGTAGGTAGCTGTGAAATTGGTGTCTCCTTCTCTCGCCCACCTTTATTCTTAGGCGCGCCGGCCGACGCCGCAGCGTTGCTAATTGGGCACGCTATGTTTGTAGTAGTAGAAGCCTCTGACGAAAAATTGACCAAGGCAATGGCTCTTGATGGTGCTCGTTTCTGTCGTGTCTGTATTCAAGGTCTCTCACGAGCTGGCGGCTGCACGCCCTGAGCCTGTTCCAAGATCTTTATAGTTCCCCCCACAAACAGCTGTTGACACCTGAATAGTGACGTTCGCGGAATGCTACGAGAACCCAGCGGCCTTTGAATCCCGTGTCCATTTCAACATATCCAGGCCATTGGCCAATTCCCGCGGGAATCGCGGCGACACTAGGCCATGTCGGAGCACGGACATCCCGCGGGACCGAATCCGCCGTGAGCTGACCGGAATCGTTTACTGGCGAGCGGCCGACTTGAAACGTGGGTCTACTTGACTTGGCCGCTGCGGGAACCGCAACTCGCTCTACTGCAACAGGCATCGGGTCTGATTGTGACGGACGGCTGCAGTTTAAATGGTGCTAAAACTCGGACGACTTGGCCCGAGCAACCTAACTTTGCGATTCGGCTCGACAACCATCGTGCTGGTGCAGCAATAGACTGCCCAGCCTCCAGTTGGGCAGCTCGGATTAGCGACTCGTTTTAGCTCCGCGGCCGTCCGCGGAATGTGAATCCCGTCCCAGGGAAAGGAAGAATAGTGGTTTTGTAGTGAGCTTCTGTCCACTCGATAACATGAAAGCATTTCATATTGTGCTGACATGCTTGAGGGTGAACCTGCCGATCCGCACGCTCGGCACCTCGAATCCATCAGGTTCTGAACGGCATTCTATGGATACTCTAGGGGACCATGGAATCCCTTGTCATGGCGCAATACGTGCATTTGGTGTCGCCGCTAAGGAATTTCATGGTGATCCGCCGGATCGGGTAATTCGCCGGATTTCTGCCTCCTTGCTATTAACTTCCCCTATTTCTTCCTCTTTATCTTTATTTAGATAATTATCTAGAAGCTTATTAAGTATAGCAGGAAGGGTATTAAAATCAAAGTTATAAGTATTATTATTATTATTTTCTAGGAATTTATTTTCTAGGATAGTTATATCTCTCGAAATAACTATCCTTCTTTTATAAAAATCCTAGATTTTATAGGCATTTTCGGAATATACTATTATAACCCCCTTAAAAGCCCTAGTTTCGAGCTTATCTATAGGGGTCTTATTTTTATAGTATATTATACTTCCGAATACCTTTATTTTATCTGGGATACTTAAAGATAAAGTAATATTATCTCTTTTTTCTATAGGGGCTACGCTTAGCCTAAAATATAGCGTCTTACTATATATATATATAGAAGCTAATATAGCTTCTCCCTAAAGGTATTTAGGTAGCCTAGTCGTATATAATATAGCCCTAGATTTTTTTAATAAAGTTCTATTTATCCTTTCTATAGCTCCGTTAGGCTTAGGAGTCTTAGGAGGCGTAGAGGTATAAATTATACCTATTTTCTCGCATAAGGATTTTATAGGGTATATAAATTTCTTTACGTTATTAGAGAATACCTCCTTTATCTTATAATTATAGGTATTATTTTCGGCTTTAGCTTTATATTCTTTAAATTTATCTAAGGCTTCCGCTTTAGATTTTATTAAATATACTCTTAAATATCTAGTACTATAGTCTAGAAAAGAGATATAAGAGTTATATTTATTATAAGTAGGGGTTTTTATAGGACCTTAAATATCTGGCGGATATCGCAGGGGCTTTTGGGTGCGTGATCGGCGGATGACCCCGCAGATGACGGCCCAGCCCGTAATATCCCGGATTTCCTGGTGATATCAGCAACGCGACGCCTGCGCCCGACGGCTGCGCATTGCGGCGCAATAAAAATTGTACCTACGTGAAGCCCTGAGTCTGAAGAATCGTTTGACCCAACTTGCGTATCGGTAGCTCGCGTGGTTCTGATGTTGTGTCCGGAAACGTGCAGTGCGTCCGATTTTTGGGCGGTCTTCAGCGTATCGTTCAGTGAATTGGATCGCGAATGGTATAGCATAGCGTGTCTGCGGCATGGAGCAATTCGAAACCTGCTAGCTGCCGCTCGGGCCGCGAAGAAAAGAAAGGAAGAGTCGCACGGCAAAGAGACGGGCCCCGCTTCCCACGTGGCTCTCGCCGGAGTCCAGCAGCTGCAGACGGAGCTACCCGTGCCATGTCCCACTTTATTTGGAACTCGAGCACGAGCACAAAGGTGGTGCTGGACACCACAACAGCCAGGACACCGCAAGAGCCACTTTTTCGACCCCTTCGTCTTGAGGCCGTTCTATTCCACCACTTCCGCTTCTATCTTGACAGTGCGACATGGAATCTCGTACTCGAGAGGCAGTGCAGTATATCCGTGATGTTCCTGGAGCGAAAATCGCCAGTGTAGCCCGAGAGTTCGGCATTCCACGCAATCGACTGCGTTCCCGCCTTCAAGGCCATCATCCTAAAGCAGGCCGGCCAGCTGCGAATTTGAAGTTATCGCGTCCAGAGGAAGCAGCATTGTGTCGCTACATCGATCGCCTAGATAACATGAACCTTGCTGTGCGCCCGGGATTTGTCACCGACGCGACAAACAATATCTTGCGTGAGCGGTCTGGACCGTCTGGTCAAGCCGATTTTATCATCGGCAGCAAATGGACGTCCCGCTTTCTGAAACGGCACGGCTACTTCAAGAAGCTCCAGAAAAAGCTTCATGCCGAGCGGCAGGCGTCGGAGGACCTTACCCGAGTCACTAATTATTTCCAAACCCTTGAAAAAGTCGTCCAAGAGCATGGAATACCACCTGACGATATCTGGAACATGGACGAGACAGGCTTCCGCATTGGGGTTGGCAAAGACCAGTTGATCGTCACCAAGGGAAAGCGAGCTCACTATTTCGGCATTCCCGAGAACAGGG
>KQ030565.1:115550-134909 GCA_000956045.1 Hirsutella minnesotensis 3608
CAAGGTCAATAATGCCTTTTCAATGCCCCTACAAACTCTCGTCGTGAGACCAGCAGATGACTGGTTTACGTCCCAGTCTTACTCCCAGCACGTTCGTTCTTGCAAGAGGAATAGGCATTTGGCAACTGTATTTCCATCGGCATAGGATCTGTATCGTAGCCTTACCAATTTACAGTCGTCGTTACGGCAAAAAAGCCCTTCGCTGATGAATTACACCGTCGTTTCTTTTGCACCCAATCCATCTCAAGATCTAAGGGTATCCCGTAGGAGTATTGGCGTCAATACAAACAGCTATACAACAGTTGACCGGCCAGTATTTTGACAGAAAAGACTGCAGGGAAATCCAGAAGGTGCGTTATCATGCCGTCTCATTCGTCCAGTCCTGATGAAGATTAACGTTTCGATGGCATGACGGAGTTTCGTCCCGAGATGGAGACTTCGGCCTCCTAATGTCGATGGGAAGCCGGTCCTTGGCGGCACGAACGACTTGTTGGTCCTACGGACCTTCAACATTGCCTATGATGAGGGCATCTTCACTTCTGAGCGGCATCGAATCCAGCTTCAGGCTGCTACCTCCTCCTTCCTCTCACCGGCGCTTGCTTATTTCTTTCCGTTTCATCGCTTTGCTTTTTTCATGTGATCCAAGGTTCCACTGAAGGAAGTCTGCAGGGCTCTGGCGTGAAGCCTAGTCAACCCGGCCTGGCCGCGTACACGCACTGCAGTCTTGTCACGAATGAGAATGGCCCCAAAACCAATAATACTCATTCCAAACCAATGAGCCCTTGACATGTGGGTTCTAAGGCTGGAATCGAGCGACACATAAAATTCTTGCTCAACGCATTTCCCTGCATTTTACCCCAAGGTCGCAGACCATGATTGGTGATTTGTTCAGCTCTCTTGCACGACGCCATCAGCCTCAAAAAGCCAACATATGCTGCCTCATCGTAGCACGCGGATCTCGACCGGTCACATAACGCGAAGTGTTCCCCGGTCCACAATCCATGTTTAGATCGTGATTTCGCCTTGAGGGCCAGTCTATACGCAGCGACAGATCCTCGCTCAGCTTTGGACAATAGTCTATTAAATGTAATAGTGTGCGCGGAGGAGAATGTCCCGCCACTTGTTGACTCTGTGTGGCGTTGCTGCGACAAAACTCCATGGTCAGATTCGGCTTTAGAAACTCGAACCTCCCCCTTTATTTTTTTCGTTCCTTCTCGGGACTAGGGAACTACTCTGTCGGATGTTGCTCTGGCCTAGCCTCCTCCAACATTAAGGCGGTGCGAATTTCGAGTTCCAAATGAAACGGGGCATGGCACGGAGTTGTGCGGTCGACTGCGCAACCAGATTCTAATTGGTATAATGGAAAGATCAATTCGGCTTCTCATACTCAAATCTTGATCCTCGTCGGCGCTAAATTGTCATGCCTCATTTCGATCTTCGCAAGATCGACCTGTCAGATATTGTACTGAACCTGCCCCGCGAGTTATCCCCTCCTTTTTTTCCTCACCCTTTCGTGCGTTTCATCTACGTGTCTCTTGAGGTTGTCTCGGCGAGTGAATTTCCGTTTGCAATCGAGGAAAGGGCATTGGCCCCCTTCTGAGGGAATCCTGTTTTCCGCCTTCGACGCATGTGCAGGATGATGAACTCTGACATGGCGATGCATTTCTTTTTTTGTAAAAAAAAAGCGACCGACGCACCCTTCAGGACATGTGATTGAAGGTCCTTGCTTTGACTGTCGATACCTGTTTCACCAAGTCAGGAGGAACCATAATGTGTAATGGTTAATAAAGGTGCACAACTTGCCTCGCGTCGGCTTTTCTCGCTTTTCTTGACAATGTCCGTACGTTGTCCAGACACTCGGAAATGTCACTACGGTCATCCCTGTCATCCAAAGCCGAAAACGAAGGTCCCAGACCTTCTGTTTGCATGGGTTTTTTGGTGCAGCCGTGTGGGGCCGGATGACAGACCCCCCCCTGCAGATGACAGTCATGCCCCGATTTGGCCTGCGATACCTATAGCTATCTTCTCGAGATATCTATAGTTCTTTTTATATAGCTTTCTATTTATCTTATTAGTTACCTTTACCCTTAGGCAATATTCGCAACCTTATATTTTTATTATATTTTCCTTAGTTATTTTTATATCCTTATTAAATCTTCTAAGAAATTTATATAGGGATTAATAATTTAGATACTCTAGGCGTAAGTACTATATATAAAAGTCGAAAGACTTCTTTATATTAAATATAGGAAGATATTTATTTTCTCTTTCTCTAGAAATAGAGGGTATTTCTAGAGGGATATAGTATAAGCCGTTCTTTAATATTCCCCTAGATATAATATTAGCTTTATAGTCTAATAAAAAGAAGTCTTTCTTAGCTATAAAAGCATAGGTATTTTTAAAGTAGGATTGCGATAGAATATTAACCCCTAATTCGGGTAAAAAGAGGCAATGTCTTAGTATAAATTTTCCCCTTTTATTATTATTATCTAGAAACTTAAAGACTAAGTCTCCTGTTAGACAATTTACCTTACAATTAAAGAGGCTAAGAGCCCACAAGGCTCGCAGCAGCCTACAAGGTCTGACTATAACCCATATAGTCTCACACAAGGTCTCGAGACTATCTACTACATCGATATTATATAGATCCACAATACAGGTCTTACACACACAGATTGCAACACATAGGTTAGACCAATCTAAATAGATAGTAAAACCTATAGCCTTTCCTAGTTATTTTCTTAATTCCTTATAGTCTTAAATCGAGATCCTTAATAGGATAGGAATTTAATAGGGTAATAATACTAGCTACTAGGAAATAATAAATAGGTAGCTAGAAGACGGAGGAAAGGTTAGAAGCAAGTAAGAAGATAGAATACGCATACAACTAAGATAGAAAAATACGAATAAGGGCGTCTTTATAAGCCTGCTTTTTTGCGTGTACTCTTTTCCCTGCCCGATGCTTTTAGTATCGCAAATTGCTACTATTTTATTCCTATTTTAATTCTATGCAACAAGCCTGCTCTCAAACTGCTTGACATCTCCGGATCCTAGTACCGTAATAGTACTAGCTTTTCCCTAATTTACCTTAGTATTTATATTCTTATAATTTGTTAAAGTAGGTTATAGTGTAAGATATGTTAAAGGGCAGGAAAATAGCCTATTTGGGTAGGCTATAGTAGGTAGGATAGCTATATATAAAATAGAGGGAAAAATCACGATTAAAATAGTGTTTTTTACGTATAAATTAGTTAAAAGATAAGTAAGTTATTGAGACGTCTATATTAATAATCTATTTAAACTATTTAGGGAGAAGCGTCTATACTTATAGCTGAATATCTTGAGAACTAGACTACTTACGGGACCGGGAGGACCGGCATGTGAAAGCGCTAAAAAAGTAGGTTCTTAGCATATTATTAAATAATTTTTTAGTATCTCTATTTCCGAGATATTTAACTTTACGTCGTTAAGGTTCGCTCGGAAGTAGTCTATATAGTCGGACTATATAACTATTCTACTTATATTGCCTAACCTAAAAAATGCCGCTACTTACCGTAATTTAGCCGTGTATTTCCTAAATAGGAAATAATATATATAATATAGAGTAAAAAACGCTAATTCTTCCTAGATATTCTATAACCCTAATATATAACCCTAACCCTAGTAGATTTAGGTCTAAAGGTTAAAAGTCCGTATTATAGGTTCTTATATAGTAAAGAGGATTAGGAAAGATATATATTTATAAAGAAGCTTTTTATAGGAAATTTATAGTATGCTTATATAAGTACATATCTTAACATAATTTATTAATATATTCTTTTTATATACTATATGCTGGGTTACTCCCGTATTATATATAAAATTATATATATTTTTCCTATTTTCTAGGGATATAGGATTTATTTTTCCTTCTCGAGCTTTTATTAAAGCAGGTTATAGTAAAAGAAATAGTATAGGGTAGGTTGATAGCTAGATAGCTTAATTTTTAAGGTCTTTTTTAGTATAGGGTATATAAAGATTGGATTTAGATTAAGAGAGAAGAGTATAATTAAAGTTATATATATCTATCTATTAATCTTAAATTCCTAGGGGGAAGAGCCTCTACTTATAGCTAAATATCTTAGGAACTAGAGGACCTTTACGGTTATAAAGACCCGTATATAAAAGCGCTAAAAATACTATATATAAGAGAGATTTAGGTAAAAATCTTATAGCTTAATTAGAGTTAATTTCTATATATTAGTAATAAGGTTTGTTGGTAGAGGCTATATATGCATATACTACTACTAACCTTATACGGATTTTGCCGTAGAGATTTCAATCTCTAATTTTAAGCCCTAGGACCTACTATTCCTAAATAGGCAATATATGTAAAATATATAGAAAAATACGCTGGATTTTCCTAGATATTTTATAACCCTAATATATAACCCTAACCCTAAGAAGGCTAGTATTATATATTAAAAGAGCGGTTTTATAGCTATAAGGATAGGGAGATAATATTAAAAATATTATCTATATAGGGAAGCTTTTTACGAGGATCTTATAGTATTAATATAGTATATATTAATATTTCTTAACAGGAATTCCTCTATAGCTAGCGCCCATAGCTATATATATAGCCGGGCCGGCACACATAGCGGCTCTAACACATACAGCAGTATATATAGGTCCGGAATTCCTCTACAGCCGGCGCCCACGGCTATATACACAGCCGGGCTGGCACACATAGCGGCTCTAACACACATAGCAGTATATATAGGTCCGGAATTCCTCTGCAGCCGGCCTTGCAAACTAGCAGCTACGGCAGCTCCGGCGCCCACAGCTACACACACAGCTAGCTAGGCGCCTATAGCAGCCTTTATAAGGTAGCTAGAGTTTAAGGCAATATATATACCCAGCCTAGTCTATAAAGTAAGTCTGGAATCCTCCTATAGCTACTCTCGCGGTTGGATTTATACGTATTTATAGCTATTCGGATAGGATATCGTTAGAAGAGGGGGAAAAGTAGGGCGGAAACTACTAGGGCTAAAGTCTCTCGCGCGCGTAGAAATAAGAAGAGGTACGAAGACCTTACCCGCCCTTTTTAATATATTCGGTACGAATCTAAGCCGATTTTAAGTAGCTTAAGCAGCTTTATATAAGTATTAAAAAGTAGATTAGTAGACCCGCTCTTTTATATAGATAGTATATATAAGACATTAAATAGGCAATTTAAAGCCTACTACGGAGTATACCCTACTCTATATAGCCCTCTACTACATCCAGCCTATAACTACAACTTAGCCCTCTTTTTCTACTGCCGAGTCTTCCTTAATCGTAGTAGCTATATTAGGTACGGATTGTTAAGGTTCCGCAAAGCTCGTCGTAGGGCGTGCGCCGCTTTGCTAGCGGACTAGGAGCCTATTCTACTTCATACAGACGTCTAAGAACCACCTAAAATTTAACTTACTAACTAGCCTATCTCGCGCGCTAGACCTCATCCAGGACGTACTAACTTATATGCCACGTCGCGTTTATGTCATCAGAATAGGCGCCACAACAAAAAACGGGCCTGGGGGCGTCGATGTTGATTAGCTTTGCGACTCTGCAATGTCTCCGTTGGATGGACACCCTTGTTTCGTCAGCCAGAGCGCGGCAGGAGGCCGTCGCCAGTGCGCCACAACATGTGGGAGCAAGCCTAGGTAAAGGTTGCCAGCCACGGCTTCCCTAGTTCCCTCCATCGGCGGACTTCTTCCCTAGGGATCAGACAGCTCTAGATTACGTTAACCGGGGCTGTCGCGTACGTGTGGATGGACAGCTAAGGCAAATGCCCGGTCTCTAACTCTATTTAATCACATCCGGACGCTTGCGATGCGTTCCGACTTGGAAACCTTGCCAGTTTCTGCGCGACAGTCAATTCCGCCACTGGCGGCCATCGATTCGCTAAAGCTTTGCATCCACACTGGAGCTTGTCCTCGAATCAAGCAGGCTCTAATAGTTAACTTTACACACTAGGCCACTGCAGATAATCCACCTGGGCAGCCCTAGTTCAATAACCAACGGACGAGGTAAGAGCTCATACATTACTCCACGCCATCCCCTCTGTCCTATCCCCGGTTGTCATTCATGCCCGTAACGTGCTTCCTCGGGTCGACGCCATCAACGGAATACGCCGCAACTCGCCGCAACCCTACGTTGGGCGATGAAGATACGGACACCACGCATTGAACGCTGGCTAGGCGTGTCACAGTGAGTCGACATGTCGGACCTACACAAACAGGATTTGGCGAATCCGAATTATGGCCTCAGCGAGGAGGCCATTATAATTGCATGCGCCGTCCTGCTTCCGTTGACCTGGCTCGCCGTTGGGCTGCGGATCTACGTCAGGGCCTATATGACAAAGAGCTTTCAGATCGACGACTGGTTCATGGTCATAGCCCAGGTGTGTTTAAGCATTTTATCAAAATATCACGGTCAATTTGACTGACCCATCCGCTGCAGTTGACGTTTACGGTAGTATGCGCCCTAGTCTTAGAAAGCGTCAGGGCAGGACTAGGCAAGCGTAATGCCACCCTCACCTCAGCAAACCTCGCCTTGATTCTCAAGGTAGGCAAACGGACACATCGGGGCGATAACATATCCTTGTAACTGACCGTTGTTAGTGGCTAACTCTGTCCATCGCAATCTACATCCTGAACATGATGTTCGTCAAACTCAGCGTTGGCCTATTTCTACTTCGGCTAGCCGTCTGGACGGCATATAAATGGATCTTGTGGTCATGCCTCATCGTCTTCACCCTTTGGAGTTTGGTAATCTTCTTTTGGAACATATTCCAATGCATACCAGTGGAGAAACAGTGGGACTTTCGAATTCAACAGGGCCACTGTGCCAGTCAAGATGCCGTCAGTTCTTGGACCACCGCTCTCAATGTCCTGATCATCCTATCGGATTGGGTCTACGTACGTGCAAACGAGATATGACCTTTATCTAATGACGAGAGCTGATAGTATTCCTCATAGGCTCTGCTGCCCGTCCCAATAGTATGGAACGTAAAGATGACGAAGCAAGCCAAGATCTCTGTGGTTTTGATTCTCGGCCTCGGGATCTTGTAAGTTACCTCCTACAAAAGACATTTCCGTAAACTGGCATTCCAACTTCAAGTAGAGCTAGCATTGCCACCCTGGTGAGACTCAGATATCAGGAACAATTTCTCCAGGTGACCAGCCTTTCTTGTATGTGTTGATCTCGACGACGTCGGCTTGCCTTCTAACTTTCACTAGATACGGCAATTGACGCCATGTTGTGTACTCTCATCGAGTCCGGGGTTGCCATCTTCGCCTCGAGCCTGGCAACGATACGACCACTGCTACGGAAGTTTCGAATTAAAGGTTTCAAGTCCACCGACAGAACAGAAACCTCGAGCAAGGCAGTCTCTTCTGCGGGGACATATTCGAGCAAAAAATCGGCAGCGAATCGAGGGACCATGCATGGGGCCAACAACGTCAGTGACATATCCCTCGAGAACATCGGAGACGAGTCCGACTTCCGCAACACAGCATCTGACGACAATAACAATACCTGGTCGCTCGATGCGTATCGCAAGCAACGGCGTCGTCTGAGAAAAAGGTCCGAGGACGAGTTACAGGGTGACTCTCTGAGCGAAGTCTTGAATGATGATAAAAATACTGCGCCACGCCTTGCACTTTAGTCTAGGGCTGTGGTGCAAGGCGTACAATCAGCCGAAGGCTGCGAGTCTGGCTACCAGTCAAGCAGTCACCGAATAATCAGTACAGTCTCTACAGTCATACAATCTCATGATAACCTGGGGCGGGTCCATGTTTCCATGGGGCTCATGGCATACCTTGACTCCTTTACTGATTGGGACCGCAGGCCTGGCCGTATTCATTCTCTATGAGCTTCGAGTGGCCACGAATCCCGTCATACCCCTATCAATGGTCCGGACCAGGTCTATTGCGGTCAGTTACATAGGGACTACAGTCCATGGCCTTATCTTGTGGTGCGGTCTTTATTACCTGCCCTTCTTTTTCCAGGCAGTCAAGGGGTGTAGCCCTATTCTATCCGGCGTTGCTCTATTCCCTGTTACCGTTACTATTGTTCCCGTCGCCATAATTGCCGGCATTGCCGTCACCAAGACAGGATGTTTCCGCGGCCTCGTTTGGGCCGGTTGGCTAACTACCACCTTGGGGCTGGGCTTGACCTGCGTTGTTCAGGTGGACACCCCCAACATCACCTGGATCGTCTTTATGGTGGTGGCAGGCGTGGGTCTAGGGACTCTGTTCTCATCGCTAAACTTTGCAGTCCTGGCCGCCGCCTAGAAGCACGACCAGGCAGTAGCAGCCACCATGTTCACCTTCTTCCGGACGCTCGGTCAGACACTTGGCGTCGCAATCGGAGGCACCATCTTCTCCAACAGAGTGCACGCCAATCTGCTCGCCTACCCGTTGCTTGCAGAACGTGCGGCTTAATATAATGACTGCGCCGTAGCGCTGGTGCGAATAATTGATGGTGTTCCGGATTCTACCACGAAACGAGAGGTGAAAGAGTTATACGTTGACAGCTTACGGACTGTATGGGCCTTTTTCTGTGTCTTGAGTGGTTGGCTGGTTTGTTCAGCTTCTGGACGCAACATCACGAGCTTGGGCACAGGTTGGCCACTCGGCAGGCACTTCAAGAGAAGGTGGTGTCTTGAGGAACGAAAGGATATTTTGGAATGCATTTGTGGCTTCGTTCTCTCTAGAAAATATCGCGAGGAGGTGGAAACGGACCGGTCTCTTACCATTTGATCCCGATGTCGTCTTATCGCAAATTACTGAGAAAGCAGGCGGAGAATCGGATACTGGTGACAATTCAACATATTCGCTCGCCCTTCAGCAGCCCCCTGCTCGAGATTTACGCCGACTTGTTGACATAGCAGTGGGCAAATCCTCTGTCGATGTTGATCGAAACAGGCGAAAGCTGAAGAATACTCTCGAAAGTCTTCAATCCCAGAATGAATTGCTTCCAGGGTTGAAAGCTACTCTACTTAATCCACGGTGTAGCACGGGTGGTGAATCTACTGCCTACTTTATTTAGAACTCGAGAACCGCGTCGTTCCTAGGGACAGTCGGGGGCATTAGTATTTAATTGTCAGAAGTGAAATTCTTGGATTTATTGAAGACTAACTACTGCGATTAAGGTGAAGGGGGTTTTCGGCTTAGCGTTGCTTCTAGAAGTCGCCGTGGAGAATGCCGTTATCGGTATACCGTCTAACGTGGGGAGTCGAGTTATAATTCACATCGATATCTCGCCGGCCTAGCACGTCGATATCGTCCTCCTCGAGCGGATAGTCTAGCAGCATACGGGCGAGTTTATGCTAATCTTCCTCTACGATAGGCTCTTCGTGCTCCTCCCGCTTAAACTTATCGCCCTCTGCTTATAGCTTATTTACTCCTACCTCCCCGTAATAGTCGTCCTTATAGAAATAGTATCGCTACCGGTAGTATAGGTACGCCGCCGTAAAGGACTTAAACCGCTACCCGTCTATAGTAAGTAGCTCCTCCGGAGAGCGATATAGATACGCTATTACTAACTTAACACAGCCGAAGCTATGAAACTAGGGTAACGCTTCCGCTAACCTATACCGAGGGAAGTAGGATAGGACCCTCTTCTTCGCGTTCGCACCGAGTTTCTTCCACGTCTTAAGATTATAGGACTATAGGTACTCGAGATAGGTTATACTCTTATATTAGTTATTTCTCTATAGATATTTCCGGTAGCTGCCGATAGCCTTAGTTAGGTCCGCTTATTCGGGGTAAATAGCATTATTTAGGGCCGTAAGTATTGCGGAAATATAGAATTAAGATAACTACGGTTTTATAAGGTATTTATTAGTCCCGACTATAGCTACTTTATATAGTTAAAACCGGGTTTCGGACTAGGTTAGCAAATTAAAAAGGCGCTAAAGAGGCCGTACGCTCTATCTGCTATATATTCGCGCGTAAATATAACGATAGCCTTGAGGTTTAGTTTTGTCTCCGGACGGCTCTTCCTTTCCGTATCTACTTTAATAGGAAAGGCAGTAGTATTGCTTCCGAGGGCTGCTTGCGGACCCTAGTAGATAGGAATGTTAAATAGCAATACGTCGCGGCATATGAAATCTCGCTATGCTTTCTGCTATGGATTTTGTCTGCCGAATTCTAGACATTATTCGCGTCTACACTAGTCGCTTAGGTCGTCCGCGTTAACGAATTAGATACTAGGGGGTAAACAAGACAAAGGCAGTCGGGTTAGGGAAAGGATTTTATTAAAAGTATATACGTTATCTCTCGGCGCCTTAAATCTCGGGCCTAGGCCCTAACTCTCGGCGCCCTAAATCTCGGGCTTAAGCCCTATTAGACAATTTACCTTATAGTTAAAAAAGCTTCTAAAAGCCTATAAAGCTTGCAACAGCCTATTAAGCTAAGAGCCTATAAGGCTCGTAGTAGCCCACAAGGTCTAACTATAACCTATATAGTCTTACATAAGGTCTTAAGACTATCTACTATATAGATATTATATAGATCTATAATACGAATCTTATATATAGATTATAATATATAGGTTATACCTATCTAGATAGATAGTAAAACCTTTTGCCTTTCTTAGTTATGTTTCTAACTCCTTATAGTCTTAAATCGAGATCCTTATTAGGATAGGAATTTAATAGGGTAATAATACTAGCTATTAGGAAATAATAAATAGGTAGCTAAGGACGGAGGAATAAGGAAGAAGTAAGAAGATTGGATACGCGATACGACTAAGATAGAAAAATACGAAAAGGGTATCTTTATAAGCTTGCTTTTTTGCGTATACTCTTTTCCCTACCCGATACTTCTAGTATTGTAAATTACTACTATTTTAATACTATTTTAATTCTATATAATAAGCTTACTCTTAAACTACTTAATAGTTATAAGCCCGGTTAACGGTGCTCGTAAATTTCGGCTTTTCTATAGCTATTAAATTAGCTATTAAATCCGCCTTTTAAAATTATACTCTTGATCTCTTTCTCCTATAGCAAAAGTTACCATTTTTTCTAGTCTTATAAGAAGGACTAGATTTTCGACCTTTTCCTACGCTTAAGTTAAGAAGCTAGGAATCCGACTTTTTGTTAGTCTAGCTAGAAAAGCTAGGACTATAATTTTCCCTTAGCCTAGTAAAGAGGTAAGGACTTTTCGAATTTCCCTACGAAGGGATTTTATTCCCTACGATTTTCCTAGTCTAGTAAAGAGACTACGGTTAGTAAGAGACCCTTTTTAAGCTTATCTAGAAGGCTATATAACTACCTAAGAGAGTAAAGACAATAAGATAAGAGAGAAAACATTAAATGAAAAATTAAAGACTTATACGACGGTCTTCTTAGCTAGAAATAGCTATTTAAAAGATTAGGAAAATTTAAAGGCCTATTTTATAGTCTATTTTACGGATAAAATAGTAAAACTAAGCAATCTACTTACTTCTTTGACTTCCCTACGAGGCACTACTAACTAGGATAAGTAGATTTCTATTATTTATAAATACGCCCTTTCGTAAGGGATCTAGGAAAGGATCGATCTATCGAAGGAAGAAGAAGAAATCGAGCTTCTTTTACTTAGGCTATAGGAACCCTTAGTCTCTTAAATTAACTAGGAAGCTATTAATATTATTAATTTATCTATAGACGATTTAAAAAGGTACGAATTTCTATATAATAGGTATAAGACTAGCTTCTAGAGCTATAAGGGCTAGCAAAAAGCCCTTATATTAATTTAGTAATTTATTATAAAATATATAAGGAATTATTTCCTTACGATTATAGACGAATATAACGTCTATCTATAATTAGCGCTCTAATAAAGACGGGTTAAGCCTACTAAATTTAACGAAGAAAGGGAAATCTTAGATTAATTTAAGAAGGCCCTTATTACGCCTACTAAGAAAGAAATACTTTCTTAAATAACGGGCTAGTAGAAAGCTCTTACGGATACTAAGAGGATTTAACTACTAGATATAGAGGGACTACGACCTACTAAATCCTTCCTTTAAGCTATTTATTTAATATTATAGTCCTTTGCGATTTTTTAAATTAATAAGCTAGAAGCTGAAGCTAGATTCGGTACGAATACTTATAAAGCTAATTTGCCGGATAGTTTTAAGATCTCCGAGCTATTTAAAAAAAGCCTAGATTTATCTAGCTTATATAAAAAGAAAGGCTCTACGGGATCTAGCTTTTTAACCTTTTAAAATTCCTCTTCTTCTTCTTCTTTGTCTTTTCCTACACCTACCTACCTTTATAAGAGAAAATACTTCTACGGAAACTACTATTATTTTAACCCTTCTATACGACCCTCTTTATAGAAAAGCAATATAGAAATTTAGTCTAAAATAGATACCTTTTTATTTAATAAGATAAATAAAGAGAAGGTCGAAAGGTCTATTAAGAGATAATAAGAAAGGGAAAATTAGGATAAGGGATAATAAAAAGGTTAGGCTGCTATCTAAGCTAGCTAAGTAGCTACTATAATAAAAGCCTTTATAGCTATTACCTTCGTCTCTTTTTTAACCCTTCTATAGTAGCCTTAGTAGCTAGAAAATAGGCTTTATTTTTTAAGGGATTCCTTTATTCTAGATTCCGGATTAGATAGGCATATCTATAACCAAAGGGATTAATATTCGGATTTTTAACTTAGTAATAACTATATTTACGCTAGAAATACGCCCCTACGGATACTAAGCTACGGTACTATATTTATACGGATAAAATTAGGCCTTTTTTAGCTATTTAAGATAGCTTATATACCGGAATTCTATTTAAATATAGCTTCTCTTTTTAAATTCTAAAAAGCTAGAATCTATTAAAATACCGTTATAAGTAGCATTAATAATAGCTAGGGAGAAATCTACTATATAGATCGAACCTACTAATCATACGTCCTTAAATATAACCCCTTATAATAGCTAGATAATCTAGATACCCCTAAAAATCTAGATAATCTCGAAATTCTAAAAGAGGCTACGACGGAAGAAATAGGGGATATTTATCCTCCTATAACCTCTACCTTCTTAGTCTTTTTAACGGATCTAAGGAAGCCTCTTAAAGGAAGCTTCTAGCTATCGTATAATAGACTAAGCTACGCCGGAAAAGAAGCTTTTATATAAGCCCCTAACCTTTTAAAGAGGATTACTTTAACGGATAACTACTTTAAAAACTACGAAGCTTATAGACTAGCTAAAGCGAAGAGAGTAGTATTAAGAAGGCAGCCGGATCTAAGGCTATAAGGCCTTTTTATTGGATTTTTTGCGACCTATTTTACCTTCCTAAGGCTTATAACGGTAAGAAGGTAACTTTCTAGTAAAGGACGATTTTGCTAGATTAACCTTTTTCTATCCTCTTTATAATTCCTTATAGGAATCTATTCTTCGTTACTTCTAGTCTCTTATAGCCTATTTAAATAGGCATTTCAACCTCAAGATATTTATTATCTATAAAGATAACAACCCCTCTTTCTAATAAGGCTATGAAGCTTATATTATAGAAGAAGGGGTAAAGATAAGCTTACGGCTTTTTATATATCTACTTAGAACGGACCTTCTAAAAGATCTAGGGGGGTAATAGCTATAAAAGCTATAGCTATGTGTTTATAAGCTAGCTTTCTAGAAGACCTTTAGCCGGAAATCTAGAAAACGGCGGTCTTCCTTCATAATAAGCTACCTCGAAGAGAAGAGGGCTTTTCTAAGAGCTCTTAGATTACCCCTATTTTAAAGCTTTAAAATTAGCTATTATAAAAATTACCCTTTTTTATATAACTTCTAGATTAGATAGATATATCCTATTTAGGAGCCTATAGCTATAGAGCTTATCCCCTTACGAAGGAAGGTCTTCTTACCATATTAAAAACAAGCCCTTAAAGTAGTAGCCTACGTAGAAATAGGCTACTTAGTTAAGTACGAATCTAGTAATATTTTCTAAATATAAATTCTAGATAGGAATAAAGTCCGAAAGACTAGGGACGTTACTTTTAATAAAGACTTATTTTTTAAAAGCCCTAGATAACTAGGAAATCTACTTCTATAGCTAGAAAATAGCTTTTAAGAAGACTTATTAGAGGAATTAAAGCCCGAAGATCTAGCCTATCTAGGGACTAAGATTTTTTTAAAGGAAGCTATAGAGGCTACGAAAGATAGTATTAAATAATAGTAATAGCAACCTATATAGGAAAGCTACCTTCTAAGTCCTCTAACTATAGATCTGCCTTTAAGCTTACTAATAGACCCTATTTTAGATCCTATTTTAAACCCTAATTTAAACCCTTTTTCGGAGCTTTTTATATAAAGTGTTAGCGGCGTTGTGTACGTACGTCCGTTGGGTGTAAATTGCTTGTTGTATTAATCGTTGTCTATCTATCTAAAGAGGGAAATCCCTCTCCCTTTATAACTTGCAGAACGTACGTAAAGAGAGATACTATATAAACAATAACCTCCCTAAGGAAGGGAGGTCGTATATTAGAAAGGGAAGTTATCCCTTTAAAGGGGGCTTCGCAAAGGGGAGGGATCCCCAGACTCAAAGGGTTAGGCCTATACGCCTTCTAAGGTTTGGCGGAGTTAAGGTTAAGTACGCACAATACTCCAACAAAAGACTAGAAATTTAGCTCTAGCCTCTATAAGAAAAAGATAAATTCGAAGATTATATAAATACTATAGTCGTCTAGCTAGATCTATAAGGAAATTAGGGATTTAAAAATAAGGGATATAAAAAGCCTAAAAAGCCTACTATTCTAACTAGGATTTTAAAGAGGCTATAAGGAGAAGACCTTAATTTTAGAGGTACTTTTTACGCTTATACTAGTAGGCCTTTCGAAAAGTAATACTCTTAAAGTCTCCCCTTAAAGCCTAGAAATTAGAGAGACTTGGAGGGCTACGCTTATAAATGCTTTAGCGGGAAAAAAGGCTAACGCCTTAAAAGCTAAAAAATCGAGATAGATATATAAGAGAGAGAGAGTTAAAATATAAGGAGCGGAGATAACGGGAACTAAGCGAAGAAGAGGAAATAATACTAAAAACCTAAAAATACTTAAAAAAGATATAAAAGGAGGCTTAGCTAGGTAGATAGTATTTAATTAGGTATATATAGATAAGTAGATAAGAGTAGAAGTTTATATAGTACTAAAGAATTAACTAGTTTAAGCCGATTAAGTATACTTTAATATTAAAGAAAGTAAAGATATTATAACGAGTTAACTATAAGCGTAATTAACTCGCGCTCGCGCTAATATAATAAAATAAATAAAGGATAAAAGAGAAAGCTTTACGAATAATAAGAACTATTTAATCTAGAGAATAAGAATAAGCTAATATTAAGTATTTATTAATTAGGGAAGAATTCTATAAAGTTATTATAGGAGGGTAACCTTATCTTACTATATTACTATATACTATTAGTAGTTTTCCCCTATTAAAATACGATTTTAAGGTAGTAGCTTAAAAAGAGTAGAATTCTATTAAATAAAGGGACCTTTTTACTTATATTGAAAATTAAGACACGAAAAAGCCTATTTTAGTAACTTAAGTATTTAAATATAAGGTTAATAACAAAAGTGTTAAAGCAGGTTATAGTGGAAGGTATGTTAAAGGGTAGGAAAATAGCTTATTTAGGTAGGCTATAGTAGGCAGGATAGCTATATATAAAGTAGAGGGAAAAATCACGATTAGAATAGCAGTCTTTACGTATAAATTAGTTAAAAGATAAGTAAATTATTAAGATATTTATGTTAATAATCTATCTAAACTATCTAGGGAGAAGCGTCTATACTTATAGCTAAATATCTTAAGAACTAGGCTACTTACGGGTCCGGGAGGACTAGTATATAAAAGCGCTAAAAAGGTGGGTTTTAGGCATATTATTAGTTGATTTTTGGTTTCTCTATTTCCGAGATATTTAACTTTACGTCGTTAAGGTTCGCTCGGAAGTAGTCTATATAGTCGGACTATATAACTATTCTACTTATATTGCTTAACCTAGAAGATACTACTGCTTGCCGTAATTTAGCCGTATATTTCCTAAATAGGAAATAATATATATAGTAAAGAGTAAAAGACGCTGATTTTCCCTAGCTATGTTATAACCCTAATATATAACCCTAACCCTAGTAAATCTAGGTTTAAAGGTTAAAAGTCCGTATTATAGGTTTTTATATAGCTAAGAGGATTAGGAAAGATATATATCTATAGAGAAGCTTTTTATAGGAAATTTATAGTATGCTTATATAAGCGTATATCTTAACAAAAAGCTATTTAAAAAAGTATAAGGCTTGCTTATATATATAAAGGGATTTATAACTATATAACGAAAAAGATACTTATATAGTAATACTAGTATTATAAGCTTATAGAGGCTTAAAGGGGTATAGGTGCGGTTTATAGTATAAGTATATTAATCTATAAGGAAAAAAGCTATCCTATATACGTAAGTCTATAATTAGGGGGGTCCTACCTACGTACTAACCTATATAATAAGCTTAAGTAAGCTTAAGCTCTTACTAAGTTAAAGACCTTATAATAGGCCCCTCCTCCCCTTCCCTTATTATTACCTCTAGGGGCGGGGATAGCTTTAATCTAGCGTTATATATATAATAGCTATTATAATCTTAATATTATAAGCTAAAGCTATTAAGCTTATTATTCTTTAGCTATTTAAGCCGCTATAATTATAAATACTCTATATTAGCTAGCTAGTAGTTTACTACTAGCTTATACTCTAGCTTTAAGAAGGGGCTTTTTCTTCTTCTTATACTTTTTCTTTTTTTTTTCTTCTACTTATTACTACTATTACTATTATTATATAAGTACCGCGCTTACTACTATAGCCCCCCGCTCCCTTATTTACTCTATCTTAAAGCTAACTATCTATTTATAGTATTAGTAGTAATAATAACTTTATTATAAGTTTTCTCTTACTATTATAAACGCGGTTTATTAAGCTAATTACGTACTAAATAGCGTTTAAGCTTACTATCGATCCGGCTAACTTACTTTTAGTAAAAACCTTACCGCCCGCTCCTACCCCCGCTTTTACTACCGCGGCTAAGGCCGCCCCTACTTCTACCCTTATAACCCCCGCTAGCTTTACTAGTATATTCCTATCTAACTACCCCTCTATATATTTTATACTCCTAAGTATCCTATATATCTACTAATATACTAAATAGAGTAAAAAGAAAGAAGCTAAAGTATATAAAGAGGGGGATAAGTAAGTCCCCTCCTACTTCGCTTATACTATAAACTAGTATATATATTTCGAAAAAGGCGGCTAGCTTACTAGTAGGTTATACTATATATACGCTAATAGATAGTATAAATACGCTAAAGCGCCCCTTTTCCTTACTTATACTTTCGAGGCGTAAGACGCCTTTAAAGATATAAGTATAAGTAAGGGGAAGGCACGCTAAGTCTTAGTATCCGCGACTACTATTATATACTACCTCTTAATACTATAAGCTGCTAGTTTAGTTTACCTATAAGTACTTACCTTATTTACTCTTTAAGATATATTACTAATACTTAAGTAGAGACTATATTATACTCTTAATAGGGGGCGCTAATAATAATAAAAGCTTACTACTAAGCCTTTAAGCTATTTTACTCTTACTAGTTAGGGCTTTAGTCTTATACCTACCGCCCTTACTACCCCCGCTACCCCCGCCCTTACTACTATTCTTAAGAAAGTAAGTATTAAGCCTATCCTTACTTAGTAAGCTAAAGGCTTATACTACTAGCTTATAGCTCTTAAAGCTATTATATCTCTACTTATAGAGGAAAAAGAAATAAAAGAAGAGGAGAAGTAAGCTAAAAGTAGCTTAAAGCTTAAAAAGGGGTTTTTAGCTTTTAAGCGCTATTATTAAGACTAAGCTAGCGCTATAAGTATAGTATATTTTATTTATACCTTTATATACTAAATTAACTAAGCTTATAGGCCGATTTCCTTTTATATATTTTCTTTTATAGTATAAGCTTATTATAATCTATATACTAGCTTTAAGAGAGTAGCTTTTTCTTTTAGGCTATTATTTATATTTATAGGCTTTTATTATATTTTAAATACTACTAGCGCTACTAAGTTTTTAAATACTTTAAAGGGCTCCTATATTAAGTCTATATAGCTAGTCTATTTTATTAAAACCTCTCTTATATACTTCCTACTATACTTAACCTTTTAGCGTATTACTAATATTTTTTTAATTATAAATTCCTCTTCTTTATTAACTAAAATAGTTAGTAATTATAAGTCTATAGTCTACTAGCTAGGTAGTAAGTTTAAAGCTACTTACTATAATAAGTTTATATTTATATTAAAATAGATTTTACTTAAGAAGCCTTTTAGCTATACTATTTATAAGCTAAGTACTTTATATATTTTAAACTTAGTATATAGCTAATTTAGCTTCTTTTTTAGTTTTACTATTTTATAATTATAGGAGTTAAACTAAACTATATTCTTAAAAGCAAATCTCTAAACTAAAGCTTACTTCTTATTAGCTTACTATTCTTACTCCTATATAAATATTACTATTACTAACTAGTATAAGTTTATTACTTCCTATAGCTTTTATATAAAAGCTATAGCCTTACTTTTTAGTAACTTAGCTAGCGTAAGCTTATTTATAGTCTCTATTAGTAAAAGTATTAGTAACTTTAGCTTAAACTTATAAATATAAATGAATAGTATTATTTTAGTTAAGAAGCTTAAGTAGCTATTAAGCGCGAGCTACGCTACTAGTAGCTACTAATCTTAATCTACTTAGTTTTAAGTAATAATAGTTTATAAATAAGCTTATACTTTTTAATTAAGTTATTTTAAGCCCTTATTAGTCTATATATAGTAAGCTATACTAAAGAGTTATAAAATACTTAGTAGCTTATAGAAATACGCTTAAAACTTATTAGTTTAGTTAAACCCCTTATTACTTATAATTAACGCGGGCTAGCTATAAAAGTAAGCAAAGTACTAAAAGAACTTTTTTATATATATCTCTATATTTATACTAAGTATTAGTTTAAGTAAGACTACTTTACTAAGCTTTATTCTTTATAACCTATAAGTAGCGATTCTTAGTTTTAGTATATAGTAAGTCTATAATAAAGTCTATTTATATATAGATAAAGAAGCGCTTTAGAATTAATAACTACTTAAGTAGCCCTTTTTTCTATAAGCGCTAGACTTTTAAATACTTATAAATATTATAATTACGGATAAAGCGCTATATATATATTTATATAAGTAACTAGTAGAAGTTCTTAATTATAACTACTATTATACTTTTATAGCTTAAATAGCTATTAATATAAGTATTATATATCTTTTAA